>PVNU02002174.1:0-25019 GCA_003013855.2 Liriodendron chinense | reverse complement strand
AATGTCCAAGCCAAGCCAAGATAAAGAAAGTGAGAGTTGTTAGAATTATTGGCCATGTATGGCATGTCGATCTATATTTGGTAATGTAATGATAAGCTTGGATCATTCTCATGACCATCAGGGTCAGACCTATGGTGTTACGAGTGTACACAATTTTATAGGCGTGAAGTACTATAGAGAGGTCTGGATAGAGTTGTATTGGAAGATGACTTCTCTGGGAATGGGATTGAAGGAAAAAAAGTGGAAGAGTCCTACAATAGGTGGACTCTCTCCCATAGCCACTCAAAATATATAAGTGCATTCGGTCCCCATTTCCATACACTTGATTCTCAAGTTCTTCTCCTCATTAGAGAGCTAGAGTACAACTGTAGGTGAATAGGAGTTGGAAGATTGATGTGCAAATATCTTCTCCAAGGATCTCAATAGCCTCACAAAAGACTATCAAGGTACGCATTCAAAATGTTATTATACCACAGATTCGATGCTAGAAATGATCATGGAATCAATTGTAGTTTTTACAACACATGGTATCAGAGCAACAGTATGCATTGATCTTCGACACTGTTTTAAATAAGAGATTATTTCCATACTCGATCGAAGGTTGTCGGATTCCGATTGTAAAGAAGCAATTCAGTCCTTAGTATAGATTCAAAATAAGTGTAAAAACTCATATTGAAATGACATGCCGTCACTAAAATTCGACAAGCGCCTTATTGGGATGGTGTCTGGAATAGGATGGTAAAGCCCCAATCATGTCCGCCAGCAGCCCTAAACTCCAAAGATCTCTGGCTATAAGGTCCACAGGTTAACCCTAACAGCCTTAAAGAAAGAGGTGCTTACCATTCATTGGTGTTTGGAGCAATGGGAGAGATCCATGGCAATCATTTCTTATTGCCATGTTCATGAGAGCCGACAACCATGATCTACTAAAGTACAACTTTCGATCGACGGTGGTGAGGGATGCTTGGATCATGACTAGGTGGTTTTTTTTTTTAATGGAGCTACCATGGATTTCAACGTCGCTTTCCATCTTAGATACTAATAATAAACATAAAATGGGTAATTATTACTAAATCGATCTGTCACCATTGATGGAGCCCTTTTATGCAGTAGTGATAGATGCTTCTCTTGCCCTTCTTCCCCTTTTTCGATTAGCTTAGCGGTAGCAGAGTGAGTTTCCATTATTGCTGACATCCAGAAAATCTCCAGATCCAGTGCCCTCTTGATCTTCCTGCACAACTGTGAAGAAGGGCATCTTCATACCCTTTAGCCGCTGCTTGAAACTATTGCAAATGGGTGGAAATAATCAAGGGGAGCCCGATCAGGAATGCCATGCAACCACCGCAGTGAAGGAGGAAAGGGAGATGCAACTAGGGGTCAGTGGTTTCCCTTATCCATATTTTTCAAGCAAAAGAATCCTTTAAGTGGCTGTTTCTTAATAATTGGGCCAAGGGCCAGGATAGTGGTTTCAAAAGGGGTGGAGAATGCGTGAGCAGGCTAGGCGTGTGAGCTAGTTAGACTTGCAAGCTGGGCTTGTTCTAAGGCTAATTTTTTAACCTGTTTGTTAATGATCATAGGCCCAAATCTCAAGTTTTTATGATGATTGATGGGCATCCATGAATGATTATGAATGGATAGGCTTTAGTCTTTTTTAAGGTTGTTTTCAAACCAGTTTTTAGGCTAAAATTTAGCTAGTAATTTGGACATGAATTTAGCATGGTTTTAGGCAATTATTTGTGCCTGGTTTTAACCTGGTTTTGGCTAGAATTTAGGCAGGTTTTTTTCCTGAGGCCTAGTTGAAGTCCCATTGTTTGCTTGCCTCAAGTGCAAGGCTGCGATGATGTAATAATAATTCTCAGTGAGACCGAGGTCATTCCAAAGCGAAAGAGGTAAACAATTCTAACTATTCTAATAACTAGAATCTAAGAGGGTTTATGAAATCAGTTTTAAACATGAAAAATCTGAGAATAAGAAGAACTAGAGCATCAGGAATCCACTTGTAGTAGTCTAATGTCATCCATTCATCCAAGTACAAACACAATTAAAATCCAAGTTCTATCTCTCATCTAATTGAAGTATATAACATTCAAGCACAAACAATCCCACTTAAATCTGAAAATCAGATTTCTAGTTCTTATGAAGCACATAGAACTTGAGCTTGTAGCCTTTGAAGTAACAGCCATAACAAGAGACTATGGCATGCTCTAGGGTTACTACAATCCAATTCCAAACCAAACCCATCATGGTATCTCAGAGAATTGCAAGGACCTCATGTCCGGAGTACATGAACTCTCATAAAACTTTTAAAATTTCATACTTTATTCAAACTAGAAGTTTTAAATCCATAAATAAGAAATGGTACTTACATAAATGAATTAAGTATTGAAACTAACTACAAATTTCACCTCTAGCTCTATTTAAGAGGTTAGCTAAAAGAAAACATAAATAAAACTATAACTAGAACTAGAACTAGAACTATAAGAAGAAGAACTTGTTCTAGAAGGCTCGGAAGTCTCCTAGGTCTTGATCTCCTTGCTCCCCACGTTGCTAGATGTCTTAGGGAAGAGGGTGTAAGTGTCCTTTTATAGCTTAGAACTGCCACCCGTGTGAGAAAAATCGCAACACTAGATGTCCTCATACATTAAAAATAAAAAATTCTGCATTTAGGAAGGCGCAGATTTTTCGCCACTTGCTGGACAATGCATTGTCGAACCGGTCTTCACCGGTGGGACCCCACCTGGGCCTTGGTCCAGCAAAGCTTCATGGTGGCAACTTGGGTGGCCGACTAGTCTGGCCACCCTATTGACTGGTTTCACTCTTTCTTTCTTTCTCTCCTTTCCTTGTATCTTTCTTCCACCACTTGGCACTTCTTCTTTTGTTTTTCAAGGTGTTTAGAAAAGGCGTCTTTAAGCATCAATTAAATGTAATCTCTCTCTCGTACCTACAGTCACAAAAAACATGTATTTGATGGGTCTTTCATTCGTAGAAAACATGCATAATGTGGTGATGAAAAGTGGTTAAAATGTATAAAATTAAGAACTTAACACACCCCCAACCACCTTTTTGCTAGTCCCAAGTAAAACATGCATGAAACAAATCCAACTTTCCAAAACCTAACCCTTTTTCACAAATTATGCTTCTATAAACTCCAAAACATACAAGTACAAAATTCGGAGAAATTTAATGATAAAAGTTGAAATCTTAAACTCTTTAAACATAATAAGTGTTCACATAAAATCCCTACAGATTGATTGATAAATAGAAGAATCAGAACAAGTGCGGTCTAGTGTGTATAGTGAATGTTCATCTCATGGATTTCCAGGATTGCCTCTCATAGACTGGCGAAAACTGAAAATCTAAAAGTATACAGATCAACCACACATGCCTATGACAAGAATTTGTCTTATCGTTCCTTTGATGGCTTTCACACTACTCAATTCTAGCTTAGGTTATGGGTAGACATTCCCCTAGTTGGTAATAGATATCCATTTTTAAAAAAATTTCAACATATATTCAATATAACCAAGTTTTCTTTTTCTTTCATTCACTAAAAACATAAATAGGATTTTTAGAAATCCATATCTTCCATTCTTTTTCTTACTTTCTCATGAACAAGGATGGAAAAAGTTCCCTGGCTTGGCTCCTCAACACTTTAGATCTTAGTCTAACCAATCCACAAATATACATATCCCTTTAAACTATGAGAATCGTGTAATGTGAACTAGACTCAAAAGTGTTCAAACTTTCTATCGATCATATTAATAGGGGAATTCATATAGAAAACTATTATATTTAAGATAGTTCATGGATTTCAAAATCAATCACTTCATCTATCTTCCTTTCATACTCATAACAACCCAAATGCATAGAAATAAAGTTTTCCAAAAGAGTTTTAAATTTTCAGAAAAATTGAAATTTTTTCTACATAATTGCTCGAAGACACAAAAACTAGTATAGATTCATCTTAGGAATCTCACCCCCCCAACCAAAATCTTACATTGTCCTCAATGTAACAAGAAATGCAATGAACAAGACATGAGAGTAGTGAATAAAACAAAAGAGAGTCAGAATGAGAGTACCTAAGGTAGAAAGTTGATCAATTCTAGGATTTTTCATTGTCTCCATGAGACATATTCAATCCTAAATGTAAAAAAATAAATCCTAACCTACCTACATACCTTTATTAGGCCGATCGACTACATGATCAAATTTGAGTAGGATTTTCATGAATTTTAACAAATTTCTCAGGAGGACCATCCAAAGTCTTGCTTGATAGTAGACATGGGTGCTTTTCATTATTGAAGATCTTTCAAAGGAGGTGTACAGTGAAATATAATTGGTCTATGACATGATCATAGATAGCGAAAGCAATGAGAATATCATTTCTACAGTCATGGTGGAGAAGTTGCAAATGAAAACGAAAAAGCATCCTTCCCCATAAATAATTGGCTGGATTATAAGGTTAGCGAGACTAAGATAACTAAACAATGCACTATCTCTTTGTCAATTGGTAGAAGTAGTATGTGATGTAGTAGAAATAAAGGCTTGTCATATGCTACTCGACCGGCCATGGCAATCAGATCATGATACCACTCAGAAAGGATGAGACAATGTATACATCATTGTCAATGATGGCTGAAAAAATATACTTGACCCTATAGGTCCGAGTGAACAACCAAAGCTTCTAAAGTGAAGAGCATTCTTCTTAGCCATACGGGACTTTGTGGAAGAGTCCAAGGAGACGGGAGAAGTCTATGCATTGGTTGTGAAGGGTGAAGAAGTAGAGCCTATGAATATTCCTGAGAAACTGAAACCATTGCTGCAGAAATTTAAGTGCCTAAAAAAACTATATGCCAATGACGACAACTTTTAAGGACGCGTGGATTAGATAACAGGAGGGCTAACCCAGTGGACCTACATATCTATTCAGGACATTTTCCTTTTTAAGGAAAATCAGTTGTGCATTAATTACATGGAGTTCGTTGCGAGAGTGTATCATTCAAGAGCTATATGGAGGTGGCCTCGGTGGCCACCTAGGCGGGACCAAACCTAGCTCTCCTAGAGGAGCGCTACTATTGACTATCGGAGCTAAAGCGAGATATGGAAAATCGGTGCAATGATGCCATACGAGTCAGACATCCAAGGGGCAATAAGAGAACACAGGTTTTATACACTCCATTGTCGATACCTGATGACCCTTAGAAATATTTATACATAAACTTTGTGCTAGGTCTTCCATAATCCTAGCGTGGAATAGACTTAGTGTTTGTTTGTAGTCAACATATTTTCCAAGATAGCTCATTTCATATCATGCGAGAAGACTCTCAACACTTTGCATGTCACAAATTTATTCTTTCGAGAGGTTGTGCGATACATGGTGTCCCAAAATCTATCACCTCGTAACACTAATTTCTTCAATCACTTTTAGAGGACTTTGGGGAGGTGATTTGACACCAAGCTATAATTTAGCAGCGCATATCATCCGTAGATGGATGGGTAAACCAAAGTGATGAATCCTACACTCAAGAACCTTATACGATGCATCTCGGGTGATAAGCCTAAGCAGTGGAACTTTGTCTTGTCTTAGGCGGAATTCGCATTCAACACTATAAAGAATCGTTCCACCGACAAATCCCCATTTGAAGTTGTGTACGGTTGAGTCAAGCATACTTTCGATTTGGTCCATTACATAAGCTTTTGGGAGTGCTACAGAACAAATGGTGGACCGAATCATGAATATACACGTTGATGTTCAAGCCAAGTTGCAAGCATCCAACGATAAATACAAGGAAATGGCTGACAAACGTCGGTGCCTGAAAGTGTTTAGCATGGGCGACAACGTAATGGTCCATCTACGCAAGAAGAGATTTTCGACCAAGACATACAACAAGCTGAAGAATAAGAAGGTAGGCCTAGTACCTATATATATCCGTAAGATTAATGACAACGCTATGTCGTTGATCTTTCCGAAGACATGGAGATCTCACGCACGTTCAATGTAGTAAAAATGTATGAATATCATAATCGA
The DNA here is from genome assembly GCA_003013855.2 of Liriodendron chinense. Lineage (NCBI taxonomy): Eukaryota > Viridiplantae > Streptophyta > Magnoliopsida > Magnoliales > Magnoliaceae > Liriodendron > Liriodendron chinense. The sequence continues at coordinate 18,991 of PVNU02002174.1, read as the reverse complement.
AAGTCGGAGGATAACTTAGGGACAATTTTTTTTTTTCAACGGGAGAGGACTGATCTAGAACGGGTCGTACATTCATTCATGGCACAGATGGATCGAAGGAAGCAGCATAATAGATATCAGCGAAACTTAGCATAGTTCGACCAGTTGACCAGCCAAGTCGACTGATCGGAATTTCGCCAAAATTTCAGATTGGTTGCAGGACAATTTTGTGCCTTTTCAACCAGTCAAAACCTATGGTGGTCTGATTGAAATATTCAAGTAATTTAGTTGAAGTCTCTAGATGATTTATGGGCATTTCGACCTATCGAGTGATCGGTTTGACCGATCAATCCATGATCGACCGATCAGGTCAACTGGTTGACGCTCTAATTGACATATGACAAAAACTTGCATGCTTTTTTTTTTTTTTCAATTTTGTTCCCTTATTCATTTAGGTCTCTTCTAATCTCATTTTAGGGTTAGTTTATGGTTATTTAAGCATGAAGCCCATTATTTTCAGTAAGCTATCAATAAAATTTCTTAAATTCTTTATTTCTCTCGTGGATTCAAGAATTTTTGTTGTGGATTCAAGAGGGCCTTGTGGATTCAAGGTGTTTTATCATTGGAGGAGGACTGTGAACATCCTCATCACTTCTTTCCCTACGTCAGTGAAACAGGTGCTGTAGAGTATTCCACCTAAACCATTGGAAGTGTTAGACAAGATCATCTTCCCCGGGATATTTCTGGGGCATGGTCCATACGCAGCAAATGGGACTCAGATATGCCAATGGTCTGGATTGCTGGAGCTTGAGCTGCACTTACCATAATTGAAAATCTGCGAACGTATGATTGCACTACACAAGGTTGAGATATTTGAATAATGGGCGCGTGACAAGAAAGCCATGGCTTTGGTGTCTGCATCAAAACATTGCTGAATGTTATATACGTGACCCATCCTCTAATGCATTGGTATTAAACAAGCCAGCACAGCCAACAAGTAGATGTAAATGCAACTGAGGTGGGCAGGCGGCCCATGTCCTTTGCGCAAGAAGAGCCCTTGATAGATGGGCCAGTTGATGATGACCAACACTCCACATAGAACAAACTGCAACACCAATGCCCTCGACATCTCTGACTTCATCACCCATGGCTACCCTCTTGATTGCACCAACTAGACACAAGAAGTTCACCATCGCCAATGTGGCTAGGACGGTGAACATGGGAGAAGTGGATCCAAACTCCATGATATCCTGATCATACCTCTTTGCCACCTCGTTGTCGGTTTCCTTGGCCGTGATCGCAAATGCCGACTTGGCAAAGCCCTGATAACTGGAGTGCTGCATCAATGGTGGCGAAGAAATAAGACGCCGTCCTTTTGTAGAGCCACATCCGTTGTAGGTTCCACCATGACTCGACGGTCTCTCCCCAAACATAGCCCCTCGACTAGGCTGTATGCGTGCTTTGTGACAGTCCATACGCAAAGGGTAACGAACCATGGGCTTGAGATCTGAATCACTTGAAGACTTGGATCAGTCTTTACTTTACTCAACTTGATTATCAATAATTAAATTTAATTATTTATAAACATTTTATATATCAATCAGATATAGAAATAAATAATGGAAAAGACATGCAAACCCATGACTCTTGGCTTGTTGATTAGAGCTGTTGCTCCTCCTGAGGTCTTAAACCATCCTTGAGTCGAGTCAGGAGCTGACTCGACGAGTAACCACGGTGTCAAGGTAAGAGTCAGCTTACATTTTGAATTGAGTTTTCACGATGATATCTTGAAAACATGCGGGCAACATGCGTTATGTGTCTGATCTAGACCATTCATCATGTGTTTGAACCACAAAGCTTGACCTTACCATAGAACCGTAAAGGAGCATTTCCCATATGCATGTGTATATATGTGTTGAGAGAGAGAGAGAGAAGGGAGAGAGAGAGACATACCCTTGGGAACAATGAAATGCCAATTGAAGAGGGCAAGAGATGGGAACCACAACATAACATAGTGTTGGGAAGGCATTGAGAGCCCATGCATTGAAAATAGCATAGCCCATTTGAAGTTTTAGCTTTATTTTGCCATGCCCTTGTATGAAGGAACAATGCTTGGTGAGGAATATTTGAAGGTGGCCTTCTGTCCATCTCTTATGTTGAACCAATGTTTGTAACAAGGTTGTAGGAGCAAGCCCCAAGAATGCTTTCCTAGTTGGGTTGAGATATATTGATTTCCACCCCCTACATTGAATTGCCAAGCCTGTTGTCACATCCTCCACCGGAACAACCATACTTCAAACCCATCTGCATATTTCAGGTACATGAAAGTTCATATGTGAGAGAGAGAGAGAGAGAGAGGAGAGAGAGAGAGAGAGAGAGAGAGAGACCTCTTTTTCCCCATTGAGTATTCTCTTCACAAGTGCAACTAGCAAGACCTTTGGCTGTGTCCTTCAACTCCATTGCACTTCCCTTTGCTCGCCCTTCCGTTCCATTTTTCCATTCCTCCTTGTATTCCTCACTAAACTTCTTTCCACATAGACTATCCCTCCTAAAAAAGCAGCCGCTCCCAATGTACATTGGCCCTCCATAACCGTCCATACCATGTAATTCTACCTACATTGCCAAGCACATTGAAAGATCTATCGTTTAGATGATAATGACCATTGTTTTGGTGGGCTTACCCAAATGTCCAAATGCAATATGATCAGATTATGGTAGTCATCCGATCATTGATTCTCAAATATGGATGGTTTACTCAATGGTCTACATTGAACAGCCGGATGGGCCTAGAATGTCCGATCACTTTGATTTTGGCCATGGAACATCTACATGGTGGTCCGCCATTGAACTTTGATTGGAAATCTGTTATACTTACCCCTTGAACTACCTTGAGGGAATTAGCATAAATATCATTCTTAGAGATATTATCGAAGTTCTGAGGGAATTGTACGTAGGCAATTTCATGACCCTTCTCTTCATCCATGAAAAAACACAACACATCTCTAACTGTTTCTGCATTGTTTGATACATGTCGCAGTCTACGGTCAGGATGATTGGCCCATTGCTTATGACCGACGACACCCTTATCTGCAATTTCGATCATCACCGAAGTCAATAAAGGTAAGGATTGCGGCAATATGTTCACTTGCATACACACACGAATGTTTCTTCAGGTGGGCCCCAAGTCTACACGTGTATTGAAATAAAAGCATGTAAAGATTACCAATGCATTCAAAGCACCAGCTTTGAAGTTGTGTGGATGTTGAGGTCTCTTCTCACGTGCCATGTACACCAGTGTTGGCAATGCCCATCCTTCAGTGTCCACAGCATTCGGGTCCCTCCCATCAATTAATATCTGGATATAATTTTATTATAAAGATCAATAAACAATTGGATGATGGTGACTCATACAGAGATAATATGGTGCATATGCACGTCTATCCAGACCGTCCAAATTATATATAGGATCCACTGTAGATGGATTGTATGACTCAGTGCACTGGTGTGGTCTTCCAACTGAGTGGATCGGCCTGATTTTCATAGGAAGGGACCATAATGGTTTGGTCCATCTTTTGCATGGACTGGATATTCTACATATGAAACATATTGGCAGGAAACAATAGTTGCAACATTACTTCTTGCATAAGCACTGTACATCTAATGATAATCTCTTTTTCAAGCTTACAATGAAGGCAATGGTGTTTTCTCTATTTTATAGAATGTAACTATAGATTTACCTGAAGAATGGTTTGATGGTTGCGTGAATTTACTACTGAATGCCACTCTCCAAAACCTTTGTATTTGGCTCGGATTTCTCCTGGTATACGGCCCAACTTAACTGCAGTGTCGATCCTATTCGCCATTTCTTCATACAATTTCTATGAAAAAAACAAACAAACAGCATTTGCAAAGTTTTGAGAGGAATTAGAGTTTCGAGAGAAATTAAGAGTTTCTTGATAATCAGCAAATGTAAAGTTCGATCATAGCCGTTCATTTTCGGGCGATGACACATTGATCCAGAAGTGTCTTATTGATGTCACCAATGGCATAGAGATGCCCCAAAAACCTCCTTAATTGAAAGTAAGGATAATGTGTCCAAAATACAAAACCATTAGCAATGATGGATTGTCTTTGCAAAGAGAAATACTTTAATACTCTAGATGAGTGCGACAGATAATTCATAGGTGGCTCAAAATTACTGAAAATTGCATATGTGGCATAGAACTAATTCGAAATAATCATCCAAATTATGTGCACTGATCTAGATGTATAATGAAAAAAATATTACTTCTATATTGTAATCCATCCATTAGATTGCTGGACATTCCCAGACAGTAAAAAAATTGAAAACTATTCAATTGTCTTATTTCAAACACCAACTGTCCATGCATCTCAAAAAGAAGAAGAAGAAGTGTCCATGAATCAGAGCCTGTAATGGTTTAACCATTCTAATTTTAAACTGTAACTCGGGGACAATTTATTTCCATAAGAAGAAGTGTAAATTTATTTCCTCATTTTTGGGCCCATGCCAAAAAATGATCTGGAGAAACAGATTGACAGGGTGAATTTGTTGCAAGCATTCTCTGGCCACATCAATGTTTCAACGGCTGGCATTTAATCCCAATTGTTTCATATTCGTTTGGCCCACTTGAGCTTTAGATTGGCCTCAATTTTGGGCCATGCCTTAAAATGAGGTTGACAAAATGGATCGTTGGAGTGGCTTTGTCACAAACGTCATAGTGAGCCCCCAAGATATTTTAACGACCCCACCGATTCCTGTTGTGTGGCCCAATGGAACTTCGGATCTACCTCTTTTTTTGTCCCATTTCCTAAAATGAGCTTTAAAAACAGATGGATGGAGTGGATTTTTCATAAACTTCATGTGGCCCAACAAATGTTTCTACTGTGGCGCATTCAATTCCTACTCTTTCATAAATGTTTGGCCCACCTGAGTTTTGTATCTACCTCACTTATTGGAGGCCCTAAAAAAAGATGGCAAATCCGATGGGCAGGGTAGATTTGTTATTTTTAAGCCCATGCCCTGTATATATAATCTACCTACCGTGGAGGGAAGGTAGAGGATTAGGTGAGATCCTGGGAGGCTGGGAGTCACCTAAGATGGTGCGGCCCTTACCGTGGGCCCTGCCTTAATGTATGTATTTTGTATCCATCCCGAATGGTTGGACAGTGTAGATACAACACATACATCATGGTGGGGCCCATAGAACTTGGTGACATCACTTCAATAGGGATCTCCCGTAAGCAGCTAATCCCCGTCAAGATTTCCTGCTAAAGCCTATACTGGGAAGTTACGTGGGGCCCACCATGATGTTTTCAATTAATCCACATTGTTCATCTGTTTTGCCTGCTTATTTAGGACAGGAAACAAAAAATAATACGTTTCCAAAATTCACACCAGTGGGAAAAGAGGGAAAAGAAATTTCTGTGTTGGAACCTTCCTGGGGTCCACCTTAATGTTTATATGCCATCCAAACCATTTATTATCAGGTCATTTCTACTGGGACGAACAGAAGACAGAGAAAAAAAAAGAAAAAAAAAAAAAAAAAAAAAAACAACTTAGCCTAGTGCTAAACTTCTATAGCCATACAAATGTTTCAATGGTGGTCAATCAATCCCCACTATTTCCTCCCGTCTAGCCCACTTGAGTTTTGGATTTGCTTCATTATTTGTTGATAAATAATGTTAAAGATATTTTACCTTGGTGGACAACCATTCGTTGGCGTGTTCAGTATCATGTGGCTCAGATGTTGTGGCAAAACAGACCGCCGGTGATCTTGGGTCCACCTTGAATTTCCTGCAAAATGGGATCCAGTGCTTTGCGAAGTGGGACGCCTCTAATAGAGCATAGAATGTCAGATCTGACCCACCATCATCGGAGAGGTAGACGCTCTGCTTCTCCGGTGGATAATCGTAGGCCATGACTGAAAGAACGGTGTTGATCACTAGAGTGGGTGGTTCTAATGTGGGGTCCGCGGTGCACACGAAAATGTCCACCCCCGGCAATTCATCTTCATATCTGCACCGTTAAAATTAGGAAAGAGATATTAGAAAGACAAAAGTGGAAAATTATAGCATTTATGTAAAACTCCTCTAGCACTGTGAATTCCGGCCATTCGCGACCTACTACCATTTATGCTACTGAAGTGACGTCACCAAGTCCTGTGGGCCCCACCGTAATGTATTTGTTGTTTCCATACCGTTCATCCATTTGGAGAGATCATTTTAAGGTGATCCAGGGACCAAGTGGACCCCACCACAGAAAATAGTGGGACAGTGATGCCCACCGTTGAAACCTTCCTACGGCCCACCATGATGTTTGTTTGAGATACAATCTGTTTATAAGTTAACACAGATATGGACGAAGGGAAAACACAAATATCAGCTTGATCGAAAACTTCTGTGACCTTCAAGAAGTTTTTAATGGTAGGCGTTCAATCCCCACTGTTTTCTGTGGTGGGATCTACCTAACCTTTGGATCTGCCTCATTCTTTGGCTCATGCATTAAAATGATCTCTCCAAATGGATGGACAGTATTGATACAACGCATATATCATGGTGGGCCCTCAGAACTTGGTGACGCCACTTCAGTAACGAGATCGCTATTGACACTGTTAGTAGCTAATACGCGTCCGGATGTCTGCCAGATGGCTTGGTTGTGTTCTCTCAGCCTAAAACAAATTATCTCCCATGTTTCCCATGTGGAGGTGATAGGATGATCTCAGCCATCTATCTTGTGGGTGTGGATGTAGCTACTTTCCGAAACTCCCACCATCGGAAATCAAAACTAATACCATATAAAATAAAACTTCCATGAGATGGATGGTTCCAATCACTCGACCATATCTAAATGGACGGACAGACCGCGTGATGCACTGATACCCAGATCATATTCCACAGACTTCAAGAAGATGATAGATGCATACAAATAACGACAATAGTCAACTCTCTAAGGTGTGTGTGAGTATCTATGGTGTGCAAGTGTGAGAAATGATCCAATGCTCTTGGGGCACGATAACTTATTGTGCTCCTAATTCCATCGGTTCACTTGAACAGTCCAATCGGTTTATTTAAACCGTCTATTAAGTACAAACCACATTCCATTATGCAAAAGTTGTACTTCACGGATATCAAATCAATCCTTGATTTGGCGTTACCTTGTATAGCCACTTTTACTGAGCAGAAAAATCCTGCTTTTCACCTCTGTGATTGGGCCAGCTCAGCCCGACACTGTCAGATCACCCCAATCACATAGGCAGCATCAAAGGTTCTCTGGCCAATAAAAGCAAAGGATCCGGATTCATAGCGGAGATGGTTATAATTGACTAACAAAAGTGATACTTTAAAAATCATTGATGGTCCTATTTAGAAATAAATGGATTAAATTGTTGAACTTATTTTTATGTGACCGATCTAGACGTCCATTTTAATGGCTATTGATCATATGGTTAATAATAATTGTTTGAATCGTGCGATGTTTCACATGGTAGCCCTTGAAATGCGTGTTGGACTGATGAATAGTTTAAATTGATGAATTAGATTGAGTGCCCCAATACCTACTTTGCAATAATAAATAATACAAAGAGGGATCCTTTGGATAGATGGTCAATCTTGAGCATCTATTTTCATGCGATTGATTAAATGCTTACAATTGTCCTTCTAGAGAGATTTTGCACCATGGGCATCATTTAAAATGTTTAGGGCTGTTGCTAACATCCCATGAATGTATGTATACATACATATATATAAACATACATACTATATGTGTGTGTGGTGTTTATCAATATAAAATATATAAATACATACGGGTATATGTTGTATGTATTAGTATGCATGTGTAAAACATTTATCTATTCATGATAGAAGTGTTTATTGAGAATGGGTAGAATGATACATACCTGTCGGAGAGCCTTTCTTTGAAGGTAGAACGATAGACAGGCCTCCAACGCACTGATTGAGTGAAAATCCAATAAAAACTAAACCAAATCTCAGCTCCAAACATGACTAACCATGCCCACCTCACTCCCTCTTTTGGAAAATGAGTAGATCTATACGCCCAAATTATACAAATGCCCACAAATACCGAAGCTGCATAAATCTTATAAGCAATCCTACCCTTTGCTTCCTTAGTTTCAAAGAGAGGTGCATACCCTTCTCTTCCCATCATCTCTCTCTCTCTCTCTCTCTCTCTCTCTCTCTCTCTCTCGTGGGGGTACGAGTTATTGTCATATATAGAGAAAGTAGGAGGAAGATGATCAGGTGCGGCCAGAGAAAATGGCAAAAGTCGCATCCATCATCTGATTTCTAGTCATTGGATTGATGGTGAAAATAAGAATGGTTGACGGTTGGATATTCAATAAAATAAAGAAAGCTAATGGATGGGATTATCTATAATTTTTAAATATTTATTTTTTTATTTTTATTTTTTGGTCAGTCATGCAACCCACTTACCCAGTCAATCGCAACATACCCACCCAGTCAGCCATGCACAGGAATTTCACCCTGAAAACCCAGTCAGCCAAAGCAGCACACGGGAACATCTTCAGTGTATATTGAATGCAGACCGTTCGTAATCCTTTTTTAATCATAACCATCAATTTCTTGGAAACGTGTGTTTTCGTTCACCTGAATTGGTTGACTGATATGTTGTTCGGCTGAGGGAACAATAGTTGTGGGTCCCATGCACGTAATCCACGTTGGAACTTGTGATGGGGATTTGCGACGCTGGAGCGGCATTATATAGGCAAAGGAGGAGTGTTTGAATCAGTCACACCCAAACGTTATGTGGGCCACAATCACATGCAATCATCGACAACCTCTATTTGTTTAAGAAGTACAGCCCACATAGAAAGCCCCGCGTGCACAGACGGGACCATTCACAGCCGTATGTGCCAAGATTCATCTCTGCCAGGACGGACTCCACAGAGGCTATTTTCGGCCCACCGTGATGTATGTGTTACATCCACGCCGTCCATCCAATTTAGCAAATCATTTTCATGCATGAACCTGAAAAAGAGGTAGATATAAAGTTCAAGTGGGCCACACCACAGGAAACAGTGGAGATTGAATGCCTACCGTGGAAAACTTCTTAGGGCCACAGAAGTTTTTGATTAAGTGTTTTCCCTTCATCCAGGTCTATGTGAACTCATGAACAGGTTGGATGACAAATAAACATTACGGTGGGCCCTAGGAAGGTTTCAACAGTGCGTGGTTATCACCACTGCGTCCTGTGGTGTGGCCCACTTGAGGCTTGGATCTGTCTCCTTTTTGTGCTCATGCCTCAAAATGACGCGTTAAAAAGGATGGATGAGGTGGATAAAACACATACATCACGGTGGGCCCCATAAAGCCCCTGCCAGGACTAAGTCCGTCTTAGCAGGGGTAGGACGCGATCCGCGTCGTTGTCATAGTCGGGTCGAATTAATGCATGTGGCCCACTTGTTTCGAGAGCCGTCTTTTTTTTTTTTCCGGAAAATAGAGTATCGACAAAAATATTTCAAAGCTTGTCTAGAAACACTGGAATTTTGCGATAAATTCAAACCCATTTCAAGTAAATGCCCTTTCCAAGAAAAACCTCCCACATACCTAATTCAAGAAAGCCACCGACCTTCTCCTAGCCAAGTAAATGCCCTCTCCAAGAGAAACCTCATACAAGCCTAATTCAAGAAAGCCACCTAATGCCTCTCTCTCTCTCTCTCTCTCTCTCTCTCTGTGTAAAAACTCTAAAATGGGATCCACCTTATGAACAACTGCATGCACCTGCTGGGGCATTTGAATAAAGGTAGGTACTATGGATGAGGCATAGGCCTATGGATGAGGGTGGCCTATAAATACTGGGGCAAGCCTAATGGTTGGGCCCGATTAATGATTATTAGATAGTTTTAATTATACTCAGTGACTTGATGCGAAACAGGAAGTTGGCAATTCAACTTAGATGCTTGCTAGGTTGGCTTCTCATGTCGTTTACGCCTGATTTGAGAACTAGCCATGTTAGATCCCGTGACTCAGATGATGACATAGGGTACCAAGATCTCAATAAGAGACATAAGGAAGATTTCTTCGGTTACTCCAACGATCGAATGAAATCAGGATATGTAGAGTCAGAAGTAACTCAAAAACGGTAAGCCTAGCTGGCTATAGCAAGGACACACATGTCTCTTATCGCATACACATAAACGTGGTAGAGCCAGCTAATCACCATAGTGTTGGTGTTGTCTTCAATCTAGACACTGTTGGATCTGAGATTAGGGGGTCTTCGATCGACTGATGGGCCATGGCTCGATTGCCTGAAACTACCCTGGATGAGACAGATAATCTCTGGATAGATGTGGCTGAGTTTGGTCACCTGAACTCTCGAGTCGGTCGACCGACAGCCAGTATGCTGTTTAGTGCAGTTTGCGTGATTTGTTTCTAATTTCAGTTTTATGCTATATAAAGGGATGTAATGCTGGATTAGGGTAATTACCGAAGGGCCCGGGAATCCTAAATATGCTTGAGGGTTGAGAGAGTTATAGGGAGAGAAAAAAGCTAGGGTTTTTCTCCTGTGGGGCTTTGATCTGAGTTTGGTTGTTCTTCATTTCTTGTAACTTCTGAAATTCATAGTGATTTTCTTTGTGCCGTGGTTTTTTCTCACAAGGTTTTTTCCATGTAAAATTCATATTGTCTCTTTTGTGTTGATTTGCCTTGTCAACTTCATCTTATTCCACTCTAAGTCCTCGCTTCTGTAGGTTCCCAACAAGTGGTATCAGAGAGTAAGTTGAGAGGCAGAAAGAATCTGAGACGAGGTATCAATGGCATGACATGAGATTCAACATAGAGAAGTATTTCGAAAAAATAACTTAATTTGAATTATGGAAGTTAAAGATGAAGAGCCTCTTAGTTCAGCAAGGATTGGAAGATGCATTCATTAGAGAGCGATAAAAAACTATGAAAGAAGAAGAGTTGAAGAAGATAGATAAAAAAAGTCAACATCTCAATCTAGTTGTGCCTAACGATGAGGTCTTGTATAACGTCATGAGAGAGAAGATTGTTGCTGATATATGGGCGAAGGTGAAGAACATCTACGAGAAGAAATCTCTGAAAAATCTTTGTATCTGAAGTTAATTCAGTTGTTCAATTTAAAGATGGCGGAGGGGGGTCGATGTTAGAGCCACATAGATAATTTTAACAGGCTCGTTTGTAAACTATTGGATGTAGATAAACTGATGAGGGACTGAAAATTAAGCATGTATTCTGTTGAATTTTCTTTTAGAATCATACTAGTCGTTTAAAGACTCTTTGTGCGGCGGTATGGCGACCATTAGCGTTGAGACCATTATCTCAGCCCTCCAGTCAAAGGCGATGAGAAAGAAGAGTGGTGACATGGGTACATCCCCATATGCACTAGTTATGAGGAGAAAAAGTTTTGAGTGGGATAGGGGATCTTCACGATTAAGATCTAAATCCAATGGTAAAGGGAAGGGCAAATTGAAGTGCAGAAGTTGTAACAGATAGGACACATGAAGAGGGTTGTTCGAGAAAGAAAGTCTGAAGATTCTTCTAGGGAGGCTAATACCGTGGAATCTACAGAGGACCCGAGTAATGATTGCGATGTATTGACCGTATTCAAATCCAGGTATCTCAACAATGAGTGGCTCTTGGATTTAGGTGCATCGTATCACAAGTATCTGACTGAATTTCATTCATCACATACAGGGAGTATGACTATGCTTCGGTGTTCCTAGGCAATGACTATGCCTGCAAAGTGGTGGGTATTTAGTTTAGTACGCATTAGGATGTTCGATGGGATCGAGCACATCCTGAAAGATGTGAGGTATGTCCCTAGGTTAATAAAGAATTTGATCTCTCTTGGTGCACTAAAGGTAATGGGGTGCAAGTTCACCGGCTTTGATTAGTTTGTAAAGTGTCAAAGGGGGCACTCGTGATGATGAAAGCACGGAGGTACAACCATCTATACAAGTTGATCGGGAGCACTTCATCAGGTGGAGCTACAAGGTTTGTAGCGATTCCATATCTATACTTATTTGGCACTCGCACCTAGGCCACATGAGCGTGCAGGGATAGAAGGTAAGGGAATGAAGACGGTGTGTGCATAAAAAGCGGTGGAGCTATGATGGAGACAGAATAGAGATGTAGGGTGGAGCTTTGGAGCAATGGAGCTTAAAGATTAAAGTAACGGTTTGAAATTGTTAGTGTCGTCTTCAATCTGGACACTACTGGATTTGAGATCAGGTATAAACAACCAAAGAAAATTTTCTCTATCTCTTGTTAAGATCTTACTAACACGTGGCATCATATGACTCATTGGATCTGACATGCTCAGATCAAGTATAAATAGCTACACTTTGTTTCGCAGAGTCCACAAAATCAAGCAGAAATTCAATAACTCACATGGGCCACACTATGTAGAGCATGTAAAATCATGACTAAGGCATCTAAATTCATGTTGTCTAGCCTGTCCTAGTGAGGCACGTAAGGTGAATATATTAGATTAGTTATGATATTCATTGTGGGCCTCACACACAATTATTGGTGGGCATCTTCACCCCAATTGTTCCCTACGATGTGGCCAACCAAATTTTCCAAAGGGCCTGAATTTCAGGTTCCTAGGAAGAGGCAACACACCTGATGGATGGGTTGGATCACATTACCATTCCCTGCATGTGAAGCACTGTTACTAGGTAGCTATCACACTTCTGTAACTGTACCTGAGTCACATTGGGGCAATTTTTAGAGAAATGTTTCTTGGTAGATTCACGTTACCCCACCAGCCTAACTAAACCTCCAAAACTTTAGTTTCTATTTCTAAACATAGGTTGTACAGATAGGCCTTTTTCTGACGAAAATACCATTGCTTTTTTGGGTTTTATTCCTTTCATTCAGGCTTTACCTAAACCCATCTCATTCTCTTCATTTTTCTTCCTGAAATCTCCAATTATTGCCATTTTACATTTACAATCTTTCTCAAGGTTTTGTTCATTGCTTCAAACTAGTTGGTTTGATAAACTTAGAATCTTTTGGATATCTTCTAGGTTATTCTTCTTGAACTCGTGTTTCATTGGAACGGTGACTGTGGGCAGGTAAGAATGAAGAATGAATGTATTTTTTGAAGGATGTAATCAGTGGTAAATTACATTGAGTGAAACAATCATGAATTTCACTGTACTACTTGGTGAAGTATACCGAGTATAATGAAATTCAAAGAGAACTCGATCATTTTAGTTGTGACAACTCGGTGAAATTCGCTTTACTCTTTGGAAGATAACTCAGTCGATTTGCGATGGACTTTGTCCGTCATTTTTCGTTGTTTTGGCGTACAAAGTTGTTTAATAGTGTACTTGGTCAAATTATAACGTACTCGATGAAATTTATTAAGTATAGAGTTGTTTGACTAAGTACATAAAATTCAAAGAGAATCAGTCAATTTGTGACGAACTTGGTCATCGTTTTTTGCTGTTTTGGCATAGTGTTACTCGGTGAATATTCAACGAGTATAGAGTTGTTTTCGATGAAATTCACCGAGTATAGAATTTTTTGACCGAGTACTCAGTCAAATTATAATGTACTCGGTGAAATTCATTAAGTACAGAGTTGTTTGACCGAGTACATTTAAAGAGAATCAGTCGATTTGTCGTTTTTCGCTGTTTTGGCATAGTTGCACTCGGTCAATATTCACAAAGTACAGTTTTTTTGACCGAGTACTAAGTCAAATTACAACATACTTGGTGAAATTCACTGAGGCAAAGTTGTTTGACCAAGTACTCGATCAACATTACAATGTACTCAGTGAATTCCTATCACCATTCACCATTCAAATCACCATTTATCATTCACAAATCACCATTCACCATTCACTATTCAAATCACCATTCACCGAGTACAATGATATTCAAAGAAAACTCGGTTAATTTTCACTGTACTTGGTGAAATGTATCGAGCTCTCACTAATTATACCCTTGTGTACAAACCCTTGTGAAAAAACATATTCATTCTTCATTCTTACTTGCCCACAATCGTCGTTCCAATGAAACATGAGTTCAAGAAGAAAAAGAAAAAGTGCGGTGAAGTGAAACACGATTTCAAATAAAAAAATTCTTATGGACAAAATTCTTTTGAACGCAACTACTTTGGAGCAATAAACAAAATGCTAAGAAAGATTGGAGATTTTAGGTTGAACTGGAAATTTTGAGGAAGAAAAACGAAGAAGAAAATGAATTTTGTAGGGTATTTACGTCCCAAAAAAGCCGGTACATTTAGAAATGGGAACTATAGTTTTAGAGGTTTAGTGAGGCTGGTCCGTTAAAAGTAAAGTCTAGGATGGAAATTTCTCGAGTAAAAGTGGGGCCATGGTTTAGTGTTACAAATCATTTGATATTATGATCCCCATGCAATGGATGGCCTATGAATCCAGAAATCTCCCACATGGACTATTCCTAATACTTCAATAGGTGGCCAGCAAATAGATGGTTAAGTTTAATTGGACCCAGAAGAAGGCCCAGCATCCTACGTACCACAAGGATCTTCGACAGTGGGGGTTTTTGGTTAGCCATGGTCCATCTACAGTGAGGGCCATCGTATCAGTGGTTTGGATCACTGAGCCATGGGTCCCATTTCTAAATGTTAACCAACCTCGAACAGTAGATATGGGACCTTCAAACATGGTGATTTGCAATCCTACATGTGGGACCGTCATTCATTGAGACGCGGATTTCCTGCCAAATCCTTTAGCAGGAAGTTCCTGCGCTGGGAACCTAGGTGGGGCCCACTGTGATGTTTGTGGAGAAATCCACCCTGTCCATCAATTTTGTGAGCTCATTTTAGGACATGCGAAAAAAAATGATCGGTGTCCCAAGACTCAAGTGGGCCGCACTAAAGAAAAGGAGGATAGGGAAATCCTTACCGCTCAAACCTTCCTGGGTCCACAGTGATGTTTATATGCCATCCATACTGTTCATAACGTCATTCCTACTGGGATGAACTGAAAACACAAATATTAGCCTGATTCAAAACTTTTGTGCCCCACGAATATTTCAACTGTAGAAGTTCAAGCCTCACGCTTTCGGCCCACTTGAGTCTTAGATCCGGCTTGTTTTTGGTCTAATGTGTTAAAATGAGCTCGCAAAAATGGATGAACATGGTGGATTTTTCACAAATATCATGGTGGGCCCTACCTAGGCTCCCAGTGTAAGAATATCATTTCCTGGAAATCCGCGTTCGTTTTATGGCAGCTCCATCGTAAACGACAGAGGTGCAGATGAACCTCAACTGCCCCCATTTAATAATCAGGTCAGGACTTCGGAAGCGGATTGCTTGCACGCTCTTATCGTGCGGAGTAAACTCAGTTGGGCCCACCTAGAATGTATTTGCTTTATCTATTCCGTCCATATGTTTTTCCAGCTCATTTTAGTGGTTGAGCCTAAAATTTAAGCATATCCAAATCTCAAGTGGACCATGCCACGGGAAACAGTGGGAATAATGATTTCCACCGTTGAAACCTTCCCAGGCCCTACAGTGATGTTTATTTGTCATCCAACTGTTCATAAGATCACATGGATATGGATGAAGTAAAAACACAAATATCAGCTTGATCCAAAACTTCTGTGTCCTCCGAGAATTTTTTAATGGTAGAAATTCAGTTCACACATTTCTTGTGGTGTGGTCCACTTTAGATTTTGATATGCTTCATTTTTTGGCACCATACCTAAAATTTTCTGTTAAGATGGATGAACAGAGTGGATAAAATACGCAAAATCACTGTGGGCCCCACAGAGTTTACTCCGCACGCTAGCGTGCGGAGTTACTCAGTACACAATCCGCTTCCCAGGACATCACGTTGGGTTTGACTAATCGTTAGTTTCCAATTTAATACAGTTTTCTTTGAAGTGCCCCATCACGTGTTTCTATTTTATCAAATTAGTGCAGCTACTAAAAAAATAGTATGTTGTTTTTATAAAAGATAGTCATCATCATCTCAGCCTTATCCCTAATAATAGGGCTCGAATTAGGTACTGCTCCTAGGCCTGCACTTGTTCGGGTTGGGCCCAATCCTGGACATAACCTAAATATATTTAAAGGTTCGGTTTCATTCCGAGTTGTGACCAGGTTGGGTTGACTCAACCCTAACCTTACCCTACTTGTAAAAGGGTCAACCCTAACCCTACCCCACCTTATATGCTAAACTAGGTGGGGTTAGGACTATGTTTCTATGGTGTGGTCCACCTAAGATTTGAGTCAGCTGCATTTTTGGTATCATATACTAAAATGATCTTTCAAAATAGTTGGACGTTGTGGATTTAAGACACATAGTCAGGGGCCACCCACCTTGGTGGATCCCGGAAGTCATCTAATCCGCTCCCTATGAGTGTGAGATGAGCGCAGCTTGGGTAAGAGTCGGTGAGATCCCGAACCAGCCATGTGGGTGAGACCCTGACCATGAGGCTCACCTTGATGTATATATTGTAAATCCATGTCGACCGTATGTGTTTCCAGATTATTATAGGACATGGTCCCCAAAAAGGAAGCAGATAAAAGCTTTAGGTAGACCACACCACAAAAATCAATGGTCATTGAAGTCCCACCATTAAAAGATCCTAGAGTCCACCCTAATGTTTATTGACCATTCAACCTAGTGATAATGTTATACAGATATTTCTAAAAGCAATAAACTAGTATAAACAGGGCTGTTCAGGTCAGGCGGAATGAGTATACATGGGTCGGGTCGGGCGGGTTTGGCACGTACCCTAAACCATACCTAAATTAAAAATGGTCCAGCCGCATCCACCCGGAACCGGACCGTTTTCTCTACCGGGTCAGGACAGATCGGGTTTCTACCGGGTTGAGTCGGGTGGGTTAACTGGGCAGATGTGCAGCCCTAACTACCCCCACCATGATGCACCAGGAGACGAAAGGGTATGTGGTGCGTTGTCATTGGCCAACGCAGTGGGCTCCTCACCTCGGTAATGGTGGGATGTGACGGGTCTGACAGCTCTGCGTCAGACCCGAGGTACGAGGCCTGTTGCGTCGGCTAGTGGCAACGCACCCGTCCATTTCTTAGTGCATCCTGGTGGGGTAATACTTAATGCAAGCCCTATTAATAGGGCTCAACTACACGAGACTTTTTTTTAGTCAAGCAAAGCACCAACCCTGTTAACTGCGCAACACACCCGCATTGTTAGTCACAACATGCACCCTCCGGTGCAGTTAACTAGAGCTGGACATGAACCAAATTTGATCGTTCGGATTGATTCGAATTGACTCGGTAAAACTCTGTTCGAACAGAAAGTCTTCGTGTTAGAACTTTGTTCGAACACACAGGGTCTGTTTGAAAAAAATTCGAGTCGGTTTCAATCACTGCCCTGCTTGACTCGACTCGAACTCGAACTCGACTCGAATATTGACCGACTCAACTCGACTCATTCGTTCGACTCGGTTATATAAGGAGGGAGAGAGAGAGAGAGAGAGAGAGAGAGAGGAGGAGAGAGAGAGAGAGATGCCCACACGCAACTAGTTGTACTAGTATGTTCAATTAGTTGGCATGTGGGGGCCACCATAGTGTTTGTATGACATCTTGTCCGTCTAGCAAGGTTTTCCCACCATAAAATAGGATGCTCCCAAAATCAGGGATATCCAACCATGAAAATGGGATGCACCATGTGAATGTATAGTTTTTAAGCATTGTTTCATGGTTTTCTATGGTGTACCCCATCCAGTAGTTGGATCAACCTTATTTTTGGGGCATCTCATTTTCGTGATGGGATAATCTCAATGGACGAGCAAGATGTCGTGCAAATACCATGGTGAGCCCCACACACCAACTAGTTGGACGTATAACTAATTGCGTGTGAGCATTACTCACATATATATATATATATAGGGAGGGAGGGAGAGAGAGAGAGAGAGAGAGAGAGAGAGAGAGAGAGAGAGAATAGGTTTGATGACAAATAAACATGACTGTGGGCCCTAGGAAGGTTTCAATGGTGGACATCATTCTCCTCACTGTTTCTCATGGTGTGGTCCATTTGAGCTTTGTATCTGCCTTGTTTTTTGTTTAATGCCTCAAAATGACTTGTACAAATGGATGGACGGAGTGGATAAAAGAAATACATCATAGTGGGACCCATATAGCTTTGACACCAGTTTGCTAGCTGGTGTTCGCGTCACCACCTAACTCACTTTCGCGGATTGGGTCCTACTAGTCTACCCCACCAGGACCTATCTAGAGACGGAAGGTCCTGTCAGTGCTCTGTGGGGCCCACAGTGACATATTTGCTTATCCAAGTTGTCCGTCCATTTTTTTAAAGATCGTTTATGGCATTATCTAAAAAATGAAGTGGATCGAAGGCTCAAGTGGTCCACACCACAGGAAACAGTGGGGACGTTAATGATTACGTCCTGGTTTTTTTATTTAATTAGTTAAAAATAATATTGGCGATGTTGCAATACCATCATTATATCACGAGTTTATATCTCGACCATCTGTCTCCGTGCGGTGCATCGCCAATCATTGCCAGTAACCCCGCGATTTGAAGTTTGGGTTATCCACCCATGAAAACATGGTCCAGTAGTGACTCGTCAGTCACGCCCAAATCAAAGCGGAAAGGCTCGTCACCCAAATACCAAATATAAATAATAAATTTAGAGGTGCGGGCTCATTACTCAAAACTAAAGCAATATAGTACACGCTTGGGTCGTTTGAGTGGTATTCGAGCACGCAACCATCGATCGGGTCAAATTATCACGGGGGTCGTTCAAACAACAATCTATCACTTCTATTAATGCTCACTGGTCGCTATGGGGAGGCTCGTCACCCCAGCATAGGTCAACAACTCAGACCTGATGTCCTATACCACCATGCCTAGCTCAAAAGTCTTAGTGGATCATGTCGTAATATGGTTTTAAGTGGACTGTTTACAATGGAAACGATTGTATTCTAGATTCCTTAGAGTGTGATTCAACAGTTAAACACAAGAATGATTAACACTGAATGAAACTTATT
>PVNU02002172.1:0-35600 GCA_003013855.2 Liriodendron chinense | reverse complement strand
GATTTTCACCTGCTTGAAAACCTCTAAAATTTTCAGATTTTTGTCTAAAGGTTTAGGTGAAATCAACCTTTGTGGAAACGAGGCAATCGGCTTGTATTGCCTTTCCGGTTCTTTCTCTTGTGGAGTGTTGTTCAGGTTATCATCCTCTTTGGAAATTTTCGGATCATTAGGCTGTGGGGCCTTCATCGGATTAGATTTATCAACTATTTTCCCACTTCGCAAAGTGGTGATAGCTTGAACATGCTCCATATGTTGGGAGGATGAGCTTGCATCTTGTATCTCAAATTGGGTCCTTGGGTTAGGAAGAGGTTGGGCAGGAAGTGTGCCTTTCTCCCTAACACTGAGGTGAGATTCAACCCTAGCTATTGAGGTTTTCAAGTCATTAATGGCTTGAGTTGTATTTTGATTAAATTTCAATTGCTCTTGCATGAACCCATCTATTTTCAGAGAATTAGTCTTGTTATACTCAGCTTAAATCGATATAAATGCACCCAACATCTCCTAGCGTAGCTTTCGGTGTAATGACTAAGGATGGACCTAGTAAAGGTTGAGCTTGAGGGATATTGTTTGCATTCGCAGTGGGTCCATTCCTCCAACTGAAGTTGGGATGGTTCTTCCAACTAGAATCATACGTGTTTGAGTTTGGAGCACCAAATTGTCGTTGATAACTGTTTATGGCATTTGCTTGTTCTTGGAATGTTGAGATTGTGGGACAATCTTGTGTTGCATGTTGATTACGGCACAAATCCCACAAACAGTTTCAACGTCCATAGTTGTTCGTCTCTCCTTTCCTTAATTCCATGGCCTCAACTTTTCTTGTGAGGCTAGCCACCCGTGCACTTATGCTATCCTCTTTCGATAAAACATACATTCCCCCTTTTTCATTTTGTTGGCCAGTCTTGGAATTTGTTGGTTTCAATGTATCCCAAGACTGTGCATTCTCAGTCAATTCTTCCAAATAGTCCCATGCATCATCAGCTTCCTTATTCATGAACTCCCCATTACACATCATCTCTACAAATTGGCGCATGGGTGAAGTCAGTCCTTCATAGAAAAAGCTTATGACCCGCCAAATTTCATAGCCATGATGTGGGCATGCGTTTAATAAGTCCTTAAACCTCTCCCAACATTGGAAGAAGGTTTCATCTTCCTTTTGGGCAAAGTTCATGATAAGGCGCTTCAACATGTTTGTTTTGTGAGTAGGGAAGAATTTTTTTATGAATTCCCTATGCATATCAGTCCATGCACCAATTGATCTTGGCCTTAATGCATGAAGCCAACCTTTAGCTTTATCTTTAAGAGTAAAAGGGAAGAATTTGAATCTCACCACATCATCAGTCACATTAGCAAAGTGCATGGTGGTTATTACCTCATCAAACCCCTTAAGGTGTTGATAGGCACTTTCACTGTCTAATCCATGGAATTTAGGGAGAAGTTGGATCACTCCCGGTTTCAAATCCACATTCCCTGCATTTTGTGGAAAAACTATGCATGAGGGTGCTCGCTCTTGCTAGTTGCAAGAAATCACGTAAAGTTCTTGGCCGGGGAACATTCTCAACCACATTCTCCCCCATTTTAGTTTGGTTTAGGCCCAGATTAGGATTGGCCATCGGATTAGGTTGATTTGCAGCCATGTTTTCAGACAAAATTGGAGAGTTTAGATGTCTCTTAGCACGTGGCTCTCTGTTAATTCCTTCAACTATTCCCCCTTCACTAATGAGTCGGTTATTGGAATCCCGAGCCCATTGTGGCATGCAAATCCAAAAAATATGAAACGAATAGAGAAACGAATTCTTCCTTCCTTTCTTTACTCTTCTCTAGGACCGAAGCACAAGGTGTCTTGCAATGGCTTGGCCAGAGGCAAGGATAGAGACCGATTTCTCCTGGTCAATAGGGGTTCAAAGAACTCCCCACCCACTCTTTGAATCCTTTAAGAAAAGTGCAAAAAAGAAGAAAGAGGAGTAGAGGTGAGAAGAGAAATCTCTTAGCACAAGGTGATCCAAGACGGCAGAGCCGACCAATAGGAATCCAGGTGGCACAAGGCCTACCTTTCAGAGATCCAAAAGGAGTCTCCACTGACCTACAAGAGATGAATATGATAGGAATGAATAGGAGAAGGAGAAGAGTAAGGTTTAGAAAGATAGAACCTGATTCGAGCACTTGAGATCCTTATGTCTTCTTCAACTTCCTAGAAATCCCTGAAAAAGAAAAAAAACAAATAAACTAAGTTAGAACTATTCCTAAAAATACTAAATAGATTCTATTTTCAGAAATCTGTGAAAAATCATCAAAGTCCCCAGCAACGGCGCTAAAAACTTGTTCGCTTCCCCAAGTGTAGGGTTGCGATGTAGTAATAAACTCGATAAGACCGAGGTCGATCCACAGGGACTTGTGTAGGAATTCACAAACACATCCAATAGTGTCTATTGAGAGCTAACAACCAAATTTTGTATGAGATTGATGTAAGTAACAACTTTAAACTAATTTAAAGGTAAACAATTATAAAAAGGCACTAGGGGTTCAAGGATCCACTTGTAGCAATCCTTGATGGTCAATCCGCTGTGGTTTTTTAATTTCTCAACTAGAATCGATATTAAGATCTATCTAGCCGGATGGTAGAGCTGTTAAACCAAACAATCTGTCATATGTAAGGCCAATGTATATGATTCACTCAATGCAAGCTAGGATGAGCATGCTCAATTGCACAGGTCAGTCCCAATTCCAATAGGATAAGATCACAATCATAACCATCCTTGTTAATGTCAAATTTTGTAACGAGATCCTCCGGCTTTTCTCCTTCACTCCAGCCGGAATTTTCACCACCAGACCTGAAGCAAGACAGCAAATAAGGGTGGCTGGGGTCCAGCCGTTAGCCCTCCGATGCTTAAGTTAGGCCACAGTAAGAAGAGAAGCCAAGTAAACGGGACCAAGATTGAATGATGTGTACGTCCCTGCTCTCATGGAGCCACCCCTTTATATAGACTGAAGCAAATCCAATCTGTTACGTGAGATGTCGAAATCCCGTTGATGTCGCATACGATACTGAGAATTCGCTGATTTCGTGGGATAAGATCCTATCTTTTTAATCAGATCCAACCCAATGACTTATTCCAACAATCACGCCCCTTGATGGTAATCCCTTGAAATCCGGCTGGAAGCCATAGTTGGAGTCATGGCCTCCGAAAAGGAAGGAACGCCCGTAGTTTGGAGTCATGGCCTCCGAAAAGGAAGAGACGCCCGTAGTTGGAGTCATAGCCTCCGAACTGGTTGTAACCCGCAGGAAAGCTGCTCGCAGGTTAAAATGTGGTCGCGAGTCCAAGTACATATTTTGGATGTAACGTCTTTCAACGACTTGTGAGAAGGTCTGTTCGCGGATCGAGCTTTGCCGTATTTGACTATCGGTTATGAAGACTCGAGACTTGCGAATAGCTGCTCCGTATTTTTCAATCTATGACTCCTGATCAGGTGAGCTCGAGAGTCGAATGGTCGTCCCGCACCTATCAAACATTCGACTAACGATCAGATAATCTCGAGAGTCGAATGGACGTCCCGCACTTATCCAATATTCGACTCTCGATCATATAATCTCGAGAGTCGAATGGACGTCCCGCACTATCATCCAATATTCGACTCTCGATCATATAATCTCGAGAGCGAGAGCAAAATGGGCATTTCCGCGTGAAATCTTATCTCCATCATTTTGCCTATAACAATTCTCAAGTCTAGTCACAAGACAAGTCTAGATTATGATTTGAACTTGATTCAAATCACATGCACAGTCCCATACATAATTCAGAAAACCAGAAAAGTAGAACTTTGGTAGGAAGTCCCCACATGAGGATCATAGTACTAGAGCGTACACCAATTCCTCGGATCATACAGGTCTAGACTAGCACACAACAATTAAGAACTTAAGTAATTCTCCCAAACATCCATGAGTCATCATAAGACTAAGCAAAACTACTTAGAACTTGTATTAACTTCAAACCATTGTTCATAATCATTAAAACCAATCTTAAATGAACTAAAATGAATTGAAACATCTAGATCCACTACAAGCTTCACCTCTTAGCCCTAGCTAAGAGGTTTAGCTGCTCATGATCCAAGGAAACATGAAACAACTAGAAAAATCATAAAACATTAAAACAAACTAGAAGGAGTGAGTTGTGAAACTCCGAAATCCACTTCCGCCACCTCCAACCTTGCTTAAACTCTTCTTAGATACCCTAGGAACGATCCCTAGGTGTCCTTTTATAGTGGGGAGGCTCCGCAACATTGGAATATTCCAGAATCTGTGTAAGCTTACATAGTGCGCAGAATTTCGGCGCCAAATAGAAAGTTTCTGTTTTAATCACATGGCCGACCGGTCTGGACCGGTCGGACTGGTTTAGGAAACAGTCCAGCAAGCACAAGAGACCTTCAGACCTGTAGGCCGACCGATCACGACCGGTCACGACCGTCAGACTGGGCTGGCCGACCGGTCAAGACCGGTCGGACCAGTTGGTCACTAGTCCAGTGAGTTTTCTCATGCTCAGGGGGGATGGCAGACAGGTCAAAACCGGTCGAACCATGTTGGTCACTACTCCAGCGAGTTTCTCATGCTCAGGGGGAGATGGCCGACCGGTCTAGACCGGTCGTGGCCCTCCTGGCCGACCGGTCACGACCGGTCTTGACTCCTTTTCTTCTTCATTTCTTTCTTTCTTTCTTCTTTCTTTTTCTGCTTTCTTCTTCCTTTGGCCCACCTTGGGTCTTCATCCAAGGCTCTAAATAGATCCTTTTTGTCTTCCAGAATTCCTCTCATTCCTACAATCATGAAATCATGCATTAGATTAGTCTTTAAATCATGAAAACCATGCATAATGAGTGATGAATTGGGGTTAGAATATGCACAATTAAGAGCTCAACGCAAAGATATGTTAAGACTCAATGAAGAGCTCGTTGTACACCATCTATCGATAAATAGAGATGAAGCCAGTGGAATAAAAGTTGAGAAGCATTTAGCTAAAATGGGCCTTGAAAGTTTGAGAAGTCATCAGATAATATAATGCGGGATTGTTGGTAGTCTCCAACTACCCTAACTGGTTGTAAGCATCGTGTCAGTGCCAAAGAAGGATGGTAAGGTTTGGATATGCATTGACTTCTGATACCTCAACAAAGTCAGTCCTGAAGATGACTACCCCCTGCCGCACAATGAAACTCAGGTCGACAAACACCACTGGACACAAGATCTTCTCGTTCATGGACAGCTTTTATGGATACAATCAAATCAAGATGTCCATAGAAGATCGTGAGAAGACTTCGTTCATCATGCCATGAGGTACATTCTGTTACAGGGTTATTCCGTTAGGTCTGAAGAATGTAGGAGCTACATATCAACAGGCCATGATATGATGAAACAAGGAGATGGAAGTCTATGTAGAAGATATGATTGGTCAAATCTTGCACAATTAAAGGATATTTTAAAGACCGAAGAAGCTCTTCGAAACATTAGAAAAGTTAAGTTCCACCTTAACCCACCAAAATTGTCCTTGTGAAACCGGAGGCAAACTTCTCAGCTTCATAATAAGCGAGAAAAGCACCAGGGTCGATTGAAACAAAGACAAAGGCATCATCAGGATGCCGCCTCTAAAAACCAAAAAAGGATATTCG
Source organism: Liriodendron chinense (assembly GCA_003013855.2). NCBI lineage: Eukaryota > Viridiplantae > Streptophyta > Magnoliopsida > Magnoliales > Magnoliaceae > Liriodendron > Liriodendron chinense. The sequence goes on along the minus strand of PVNU02002172.1, from coordinate 29,951 downwards.
AGGCTTCCTCGACAAGATCTAATTCATCATCTGCTTCATTGCGAACTCATACCCATCTGTGAGTTAATATTCAAGCTCCTTAAAAAAAAAACTCACCAAAAGAATGGAATGGCTTCTGTCAAGATGCCTTCGACGGAATCAAGGAATATTTAATGAACCCTCCATTTTTAGTGTTGTCAACTCTCGAATGACCTATACTTCTGTACATCTCAGTAATAGCAGAGGTAATTGGTAGCGTCCTCGGCCAGCATGATGAAACAAGAAGAAAGGAAGAAACAATGTACTATTTGAGTCACAGTTCACTGACTACAGGTCTAGGTATTTAAAACTCCAGAAGACATGTCTCACCTTAGTCTGGGAAACTCAATGACTTTGGCAATAAGATTGCATTCTTATCCTTCTCCTCGCTCGTATAGACCCACTCAAGTACCTGTTCGAGAAGCAGACAATCACTAAAGGATAGTAAAGTGGCAGTTACAACTGTCTAAGTTCGACATCACATATATCACTTAAAAGGCAATCAAGGGAAAGCATTATCCGACTATCTAGCCGCCCACCCCCCACCAGATTATCAACCTCTGAAAACCTTCCCAAATGAGGATCTCCTCCTAATCAAGGAAGAAGAAGAGAAGAAGATAGGAGATTGGACAGAAGCTAAGAAACTTCGTGGGAGGTGAAGGAAGCCGTCGTGGAGCGTTTGCAACCCTCCCAACTCCGGGTTTTTATGCTTTTTAGTTTTTCTTTAAGTTCTAGTTGTAGTATGACAATGCTCGGCTAGAATCTCTCAGGTAAGGTTGAGAGGTGAAGCTTATAGCTAATTTCATGTTTAATTTAGTTTGATGAAAGTACTTTCACTTTAAGTTTGAATTTTGAATGTTCTAGTTCATATAAAGTGGATATTTTTAGAAGTTTTATGAGAGTTCATGTGCTTCGGACATGGATTCCTTTCAATTCTCTGAGATTTTCATGTTTTGCTTGATTAGATTTGAATTATGGTAAGCCTTGAGCATGCCATAGTCCATAGGCATGGCTATTACTCCAAAGGCTATGATTTCAAATGTTATGTGATTGAATAGGACTGGAACTTGGAAGTTCAACTTAAGTGGAATTGAATGTGTTTAATGCTTTATTTTCCAACTAGATGAGAGATAGAACTTCAAATCTAGTTGTGTTTTATGCTTGGATTGATTGGATTGACATGAGATTGCTACAAGTGGATCCTTGAAAGCCTTAGTTCCTTTAATTACTGTTTTTCTTAAGTTACTGTTTTAACATCATTCTCTCAATTGAATCTCTTAACTATTGCAATCCTAGTTGCTGGAATAGCTTAGAAGTTGTTTTCTAATTCCCTGTGGATCAACCTCGTTCTTACCGAGATTTATTACTACAATCGCAGCCATGCACTTGAGGCGAGCGAACAAGTTTTTGGCGCCGTTGCCGAGGAATTTAGATAACTGTTCTAGATTGTTTTAGTGGCTGTAGAAGTAGAAGTAGATAGGTTTTTTCTGATTTCCTAGAACTAACACATTGTTTTTCTTTGTAGGATTTCTTCTCTAGTTCAAGCGAATTGGGCAATATCCTTCTAACCTAGTGCTTTTTACAGATTTTTAATTTTTATATTAATTTCAGATTTTAGGACTTAAGATTAGTTTAATTTTTAGTTGAGTGGTTTATGTCCGTTGGGAACGTGACCACAACAATTGTCTCCAAACCGAAGGTGGTCTAGTTGGACCACTATCAGTCCATAGACAAGTTCAAAAATACCGAGAGCATTGTGATAGCTTGGGGAGTATGGATCAAACACCTTTAAGGAATCCTCCCTCCCCCCCCCCCCCCCCCCCCCCCCCCCCCCCCCCAACTACAAACGCAAATCAAGAGGGAGTAGGAGAGAATGAGGTACATAACGTTCCTCCAATGAGATCATTACGGGACTACCTACAACCAGCCCGTGCAACTACACCCTCGTGCGTGGCCTTTGTTAGTACACTTTATTTTGTCAATTGACGTGTTGGTTGGTCGCGTCTTGTGGTGTGAGCCCCGGTCGAAGATATGAAGCTCAAGACTTGAAGATTATGCTTCTTCCATTGCTCAAGCTCAAGCTGAAACAAGATCTCAGGTAAGTTGCATATAGATCGACCTTAGGAAACCCAAAACATCAATGAATGGCGTAATGACTGACCTATCTTATCCCATTCCCTCTCGACCCTAGCACAAGTTGATCAGACTTGTGATCCATGGCTGGTGCGAATCGTAATTGAAAATATGTCCAAACATTAGACTCCTTGCACCAAATCACTTCATGCTTCATCATTGAAGTGATCCGCTGCTGTGTTGAAGGACTTGGTCCAGCAAGCTTGCTGTGACAAGATCATTTAAACAACCGACCGGTCTTGACCGGTCGGCCAAAACTACAAGATATGTCCAGTAACATTGCTGTAATATGATCATCTAGACAGCCGACTGGTCTTGACCGGTCGGCCAGGCTCATCAACACAAGATAACAAACTTGCTGTGATATCTTCAGCTGGACAGCCGACCGGTCTTGACCGGTCGGCCAGGGCATCAACAAGACAGCAACCTTGCTGTAAGGATTTCAGCTTGACAGCCGACCGGTCTTGACCGGTCGGCCAGTTATGCTATCATTTGTCCAGTAGCCTGTGGGATTGAAAAAACCGGACAGCCGACCGGTCTTGACCGGTCTGCCAGAAGAACAAAAATTATCCAACAGCTATGCTGCTTCGATCCAAGTAGGCAGCCGACAGATCTTGATTGGTCGGACTGCTTATACCAGTTAGTCCAGCAAGGTCAACCGACCGGTCTTAACCGGTCGGTCAGACCCAGATGTGGCCCAGCTTTTTGAATTGCAACCGGTCCATCCGACCGGTTGAGACCTCTCTCTGACAGGTCGGACGTGACCGTTTTTTATTTGTTGGGGCCATCATTTAGGGCTCTATATAGCCATAATTTGTGGTCTTTCTTTACATGCATTCAACACCCATCAAGAGCTAAGAGAGAGAGTCTTTACTCAGATCCTCCTACCCTCCTTGCTCTTAAATCCCTTGAGTTCATCATTCAAACCTAGCCATTAATGGCTTGTCATTGAGTATTCAAAGCTCAGTTTGAAGTATGAACTCAAGATCTACATTCATGGCTGACCTACCTTCGGAATATCTTTATGAGGTCATTTATAGCCATTGAATGCTTGAAGTTTGGTAGTTCCCTCATAACCATTGCATTGAATAGGCAAGAGGAACTTGACCATCTCTCTCCCAACTACCCGGCATAATCATAATCACATCATTTGCATCGGTAGCTCATCTTGGGAGCACAAAGAGAAGCTGAAGCACGTGGAGCTGAAGCTACTCATCAAAGGCATCAAATCGGGGCTCAATCGTCTAGTTATCTCTAGTATTTGAGAGTCCATTTATTGAATCACTATTCCCTGGATTGGAAAACTCAGGCGGGAGTGTACGTGACCGTCCTTGGATTAGGTTTAGTGAGAGTTTGAGATCCAAACTCGTCAAGTCCCTGTATTGGGCCATCGGCGGATGGTAAACGCGGTCCTAAATCAAAGAATGTTAAGGTTGATGGTTAACCTGATTTAAAACCACGACTATAGTAAAATCTGGTGGTCTCATAGGTTGAGATCGTGAACCGGGAGTAGAGTAGGGAAACCGAACCACTATAAATCGTTGTGCATTGTGAGATCGAATGATTGCTATGTGTTGAATGGTTTAGTCAATCATGAATGCTAACTGTTTGATGAAATGCCTATGATAGTCTTTACCTACAAATTCATCATATAATTGCCTTGAATGTTATTGTGATTATCTTGGTTGATAATATTGACTTGATTAGTTTTAAATTGTAATTGGAAATTCAAAAAGTCCTATTCACCCCCCTCTAGGACATTAGGCATATCTCCAAGTATCTCTACAGGCGGTAAAACCGCAATTTCAATTGGTATCAGAGCAGGTTCCTCCGCTCAGGTTTAAAAACCCGGAGTGAGATCCTAAGAGAACTTGAAAATATGTCTAGAGAGGACTCTTCATCCGTCACTAAACCTCCTTTCTTTGATGGGACAAACTATCCATATTAGAAAGCCCGAATGCGCATCTTTTTAGAATCCATTGATTCGGACGTTAGGGACATGGTTGATATTGGATATAAACCCCCAATGGACATTATATGTAAGGAAGGTGAACCGGATGTCCTCAAGCCAAGAGAGAAGGCTATGTGGACCGATTATGATAAGGTTCAACGTGTTCATAATGCCAAAGGCCTGAATGCCATTTTTTATTCAGTATCTAAAGATGAATTTGGGCGGATTCAAAACTACACAACCAGTAAGTAGGCATGAGATATTCTTGAAGTTACACATGAAGGAACAAGCGTTGTCAAACGCTCAAAACTTCAGCGCCTCACTACTCAATTCGAAAACATAACAATGGAGGAGCATGAAACATTTACAGACTTCTATACCAAACTAAACAAGATCACAAATGAAATGTGGGGCTTGGGGGATCCTGTTCCGGAGAATAGACTGTGTAGGAAAATTCTGAGATCTCTACCAAAACGGTTCTCTAACAAAGTTATCACTATAAAAGAATGTCGGGACCTAGATACCATGAAAGTTGAAGAATTACTAGGGTCCCTTCAAACCCATGAGTTACATTTCAAAACTCCCTCTAAATCCAAAAGTACAGCCCTGAAATCTTCTCACAAGAAACAAGATTCTGAATATGGAAGTGAGGAAGATCCAGACATAGAAGAAATGACACTTATGGCCAAGAAATTTCAAAATTTCTTCAAAACTAGGGGAAATACTTCTAGAAGGAAACCCTACCAGAAGGGTAAACCTTTTGACTCTAGGAACAACAAAGGAAAATTTTTTAAGTCAAAAGATCCTCAATACTACAAGTGTAGAGGATTTGGTCACATTGCATCCGAGTGCACCGATAAAAAGGCCAAGAAAAAGGCAATGGCGGCTACATGGGATGATACTGAAGAATCTGAATCAGAATCATACATATACCAAAGTGAGGAGGAGCAAGGTTGAATTAAAATTTTAATGGCCTCCATCATTAATATTGTGCCTCAAATTGAGCCCATTGCAAAGATCACCGGAGACATTGATGATCATGAATCCTCTAACACTGAAAATGATTCCTTGAGTGATGATGAGGATGAGGATGAAGGCCTTCAGGAGGTATATAACCAATTATACATTGAAAATATGAATACCATTAAAAAGTTGGGCCAAATGAAGGCTGAAAATGATAAATTGACAAAAAGTCTTGACGGATTGAAAATTGAGAATCAAAGGATGAGTCAAGATCTAGAAAAACTGAAAAGAAAGAATGATGAACTTGAACAAGAAAAGAAAAAGTTCATAAGTGGTGAATCTCTAGACAAGCATGCTAGACTTGAGAAAGAACTCAAAGAGGTGAACACTGAAATTAATCGTCTTAAGTGTCAAGTCGTTGACTCAAGAAGACACTTCGCCCAAGGAGAAGAAAACCTTGAAAGACTCCTAGGTGTTGTAAGATCACCAATGGACAGAAGAGGTTTGGGCTATGACAGTCACCTTTCAAAAACTACCTCAGTCCTTCCGATGGTAAGAAAAGATCATGGTGCATCGGGGAGTAAAACCAAAGCATCTCCTGTTTACCATGCTTGTGGAGACATTGGCGACATAAAGTTTGAATGCATGGTGTTCAAAAATCCGGTCAGAAACTTGAAAGGTAAATTTTTACCGACCGAGAAAAATATGCAAGCTAATTGGAATCCTCCTATGCATACTTCACCAAAAAGAGGAAACATTCGGAAGAATTATCCTACACTTCCTAGGAAGGACAAGAGGATGGATGAACTGTTAGAGCAAGTTAAAATGCTGAATTTGAAAACTTCTCTTCTCTTGCGTGAAAAAGGAAAATCTGATTCTCCCAAGAAAACTAGAGAATCTCACCATAAGAATACCCCTCATAAAAGAACAACAACTAAATGGGTAGTTAAGAACAATTGTTTGGTCATTCATACTGCCCTAAAAGCTGGGAACACCCCTAGATGGTACTTGGATAGTGGTTGCTCTAGACACATGACAGGTGATAGATCTCAATTTTGTGCATATGACGAGTTTGATGGTGGGTCTGTCACATTTGGTGATGGGAGCATAGCTAAAATCATTGGTAAAGGAACCATCACGAGGCCAGGATTTCCCGAAATCGAAAATGTGCTTTATGTTGATGGTCTTAAACATAACCTACTGAGTATCTCACAAATTTATGATGAAGAGCACTCAATAAGCTTTTCCAAAGATATGTGCAATATCCTGAACTCCACAAGAAAATTAGTCATGAAAGGTCTACGCACAGGAGACAACTGCTATGTCATTGAAAATCTCAACAATCCAAGCTCCTCCACCGTGTGTCACGTGGCCATTCAGGATGAAACAAAACTATGGCACCATCGACTCGGTCATGTTCATTATAGAAATCTATTTAAACTGAGTCAGAAAAATTTGGTGCGAGGTCTACCAAAGATGGGTAAAAGACCTAATGCTGTGTGCATCGCTTGCCAAAAAGGTAAACAAATTAAGGTTGCACATAAGAGAAACTCTATCCTGGTCACATCAAAATCATTTAAACTACTACACATGGACCTTGTTGGTCCTACCAGGGTACTTAGCCAAGGTGGAAAACGATACTTCTTTGTAGTCGTTCATGATTACTCTAGATTCACATGGGTCGCCTTCCTAAGAGAAAAATCTGACACATTTGAAGAATTCCAAAAACCAGTGAAGCGACTTCACAATGAGAAAGGATACATGGTAGCAAGAATCAGGAGTGATCATGGCGGTGAATTTGAAGATCATCATTTGAAGGCATTATGCGATGAATTGGGTATTTACCATGAGTTCTCGGCACTCAAAACACCTCAACGAAATGGGGTTGCTGAAAGGAAAAATCGAGTATTGTTGGATATGGCTATAGTTATGCTTAATAATAAGAATCTTGCACGAAATCTGTGGGCTGAAGTAGTAAATACTGCCTGTTATATTATAAATCGAGTTTATTTAAGGGCAGGTCTAAACAAAATTGCTTATGAATTGTGGTGCGGAAAGACACCAAATGTGAAATACTTTAAGGTCTTTGGTAGTACATGTTATATTCTTAGAGACTGTGAAAATTTGGGAAAGTTTGACTCCAAGAGTGATGAGGGTATCTTCTTAGGGTATTCATTAAATAGTAGAGCCTTTCGTGTCTACAACCTTCGAACCTCATAAGTTCAAGAGTCAATCAATGTGACTGTAAATGATAGCTTGGATAAATCAGTGTCTCCAGGTGATGAAGAAGAAGATGAGGGTATATGCGAGATAGGCAAATCTGATAAACAGTCCTCATCTGCAAATGCCCCCACTGCTCCTGGTGATATACAAATTGTTAAGGATCACCCCCTCAATCAAATCATTGGGGATCCTAGCGTTGGTGTCAAAACCAGGAGACAGTTGGAGGTAGTCAACAGTCACCTGCATTTCACTTCTAAAATAGAACAAAAAAATGCTGATGAAGCTCTAAACGATGAATTCTGGATCCTTGCAATGCAAGAAGAGCTTCAACAAGTCATTAGAAATGAAGTTTGGTATCTGGTCGACAAGCCCGATAGGAAAAATGCTATTGGAACCAAATGGATTTTTAAGAATAAATCCGATGAATCTAGGAATGTAATACGAAATAAGGCTCGGTTAGTTGCTCAGGGATATTCGCAAATTAAAGGTATTGATTTTGATGAAACATTTGCCCCTGTAGCTAGACTCGAGTCTATTAGAATTCTTATGGCTATTGCTTGTGCTTTAAAATTCAAACTATTTCAAATGGATGTAAAAAGCGCCTTCTTGAATGGTATTCTTGATGAGGAAGTGTATGTTGAACAACCAAAAGGATTCATTGATCCTAAATATCCTCACAAAGTGTACCGATTGAAAAAGGCTCTTTACGGACTCAAGCAAGCTCCCCGTGCATGGTATGAATGCCTAACTCACTTTCTTATAGACCATGATTTTGCTAGGGGGAGCGTTGACAAAACTCTTTTTATAAGAGAAGCTGAGAATTTTGTGTTGATTGCCTAGATTTATGTGGATGACATTGTCTTTGGATCCACATGTGAGAAAATGTCCATCTCCTTTGCTAAATTAATGACATCAGAATTTGAGATGAGTATGGTAGGAGAACTTAACATGTTTTTAAGGCTACAAGTAAAACAACTTGCATCCGGAATATTCATTACCCAAGCTAAGTATGCTAAAGATCTTGTTAAGAGATTTGGCTTAGACTCTGGTCGATCCTAAACTACTCCTATGAGCACCACTGTTAAACTGTCGAAAGACCTTGAAGGAAAAAGTGTAGATCAACATCCTTATAGAAGCATGATTGGTAGTCTTCTTTATCTCATTTCTAGTAGACCAGATATTGCATTTAGTGTAGGTGCATGTGCTTGGTTTCAGGCCGATCCTAAAGAATCTCACCTCACCGCTGTTAAGCGAATCATCCAGTTTGTAGGATGCACTACCGAATACGGCCTTTGGTACGCATTTGATTCAACTACTGATATTGCAGGGTATTCAGATGCCGACTGGGCTGGTAACATGGATGATCGTAAATCAACCAGCGGTGGGTGCTTTTATGTTGGAAATTGCCTTGTGGCGTGGCATAGTAAGAAACAAAACTCCATTTCTTTATCCACAACCGAAGTAGAGTATATTGCTGCTGGAAGTTGTTGTGCCCAATTATTATGGATGAAACAAACCTTGACCGATTATGGGATAAACCAAGGCACAATGACTCTATTTTGCGACAATAATAATGCCATAAATATTTCGAAAAATCCAGTACAGCACCCGCACACTAAGCACATCGATATTAGGCACCACTTTATTCGAGAATTGGTTGAAGATCACATAATATCTCTTGAACATGTGCCTACCGAGAATCAGCTAGCCGACATCCTAATGAAACCCTTAGACTCAGTTCGCTTCGCGAACCTCCAAAAGTCCATTGGTGTTGAGTGTGTCTAGTTTACCTAATAAGTGTATGTTTTGCAGGTAATATCTGAGGACTAAGCCTCTCTATCTGGTCTGTATAGGTATATCTGAGGACCTTTGCCTCTATTTTCATTGCTCTATAAGAATATCCGGGATCATTGTACCATTTTCTGTCTTGTATCGATAAATCTGGACCTTTAAGGGTCCCTTATTTTGTGTAGGGTTGTACCTTGGTACACCATGACCATGGATGTCATATCCTTAGTAAGGATACTTGGATGTAAAAGCTAATGGTCTGTACAAACGACAGACCTTCTATCCAGCAAATCCAGTGCAGAATCCTTCTGCTGCTGCAAACAGTGCCGGACGATCAGTCGGCCTACCTTGAGAACTGTCTGGACTCATGTATTTCACGCCATCCGACCGGTCAAGATCGGTCGGGCTGCCATCAGACAAGGTTGATCACGCCCATTCACTCCACACGACCGGTCAAGACCGGTCGTGTAACCCTAGACCGGTCTGCATGTGCAACCCTAGACCGGTCTGCTCGTGCGTCAACCCGTCCGTGGGGGAGTCCTTATAAAGCATTTGGAGCTCATTTGGGTCACTCATTCCTCCATTTTCTCACCTCCACTTGCTGCTCCAGCTCCCCCTCTTGCATTCCAAGGTGATTCCAAGGTGATTTTTGGCAAGATTAGAGTTTCTAACCTCCTCTACATTGCTCCTCTCTATTCTCATTCCATAGGTAAGGGATTCACTCTCATCCTTCTTTATTAAATTCCTTCCTTTCATATCTATGAGTGGTTTAGGGTGTTTTGCTGTGTCTTCAATGTCTTCCCAAGAGAGTGAAGATGAGCTCCACTTGAGGCGGAGTGGTCGATCCAAGGCAAAAGCTAAACCTCCTCCTCGCCCCTTAAAATAAAAGAAAACCCTTTCAAAAGGGCAAGGGGCTGCCTCATCTTCCGTTCCCCCTCTTAAATCTCAATCCTTGGGTAAAAATGTCTCATCCCATTCCACCTATTGGGATGACTTCAAGGACAAAGAGGTGGTGTGTGAAAAGTCTGAAAATTTGGATGACTTGGCCGAATATAATGTCCTTTCCATGTTGAACGCCATCAATTGAGGTCCCGTACTCCACATGGGGGGCCCTGTCCAGTTTGACGTAGTTCGGAAGTTCTATGCCTCCTGTGTCCATGTCACCGCCTCTCCCCCCTCTTTTAAAGTTGAGGTTGGTGATCGACTGTGCATTTTTACGTTGAAATCCATCTCTGAATTCGTAGGAGTTCCCATTGTTGAGGAGTCTCCTTTTGATTTTGCCTCGCTGGGTCCCAAACCTAACAACGTTATTGCCAAATTTCTCTGTGGTGATGGGACACCCCAATGGGTCGGAGGTGCGCTTCGGGCGTCCTCCATGTTACGGGATTTTTGCATTCTTCACAACCTCTTCTTCTGCAATGTATATCCTCGGAAGAGCAACAAAGCGGATGTCACTGAAACCATGTTTCGTCTACTCTATCGCGTTGGTCAGGGTCATCCACTTTGCCTCGCATCCTGGATCATGTCCACCATTCACCAAGTTATCTTGCGAGACGATGGAAACTCCTCTAGTCTTCCTTTTGGGCATCTCATCTGCAAATTGGCTGAAGCAATTGACATTGTCAGTTCTGATAAAGTTCACAAGCCCATCATTATAAACCGCACCATCATTGCTCATATGGAGCTTACAAAAGAAGTCATCCAGCGTTTTCTTTTACAAGATCAGCAGCAGGATCCGACAGGGCAGTCCCAGCCTGAGGCTCCACCTGTCTCCATTGGCCCCTACCAGACCTCACCTTCAGCTCCTTCCTCTGATCCCTCCATCGATCCTCGGGCTCCTCCGGGTCGATTCAGTACGCCTCCTAGAGCTTTTTCCCGACGTCGATCCCCTTCCGAGGATCCTCCTTCATACATTGCTGAGCTTCGTCAGCTTAAGGAGCGTCTATTTCAGTGGCTCGACGGGATCGAGCAGAGTGAGCAACAGCTTTTGCAGGGGCAGGCCACCATTCTTGTACAATAGGAGGCCCTTGTGACTCGCCTCACACAGTTGGAGAGGCGGATAGAGATGTGGGAGCGCACGGCGAGTGGGGACGTTCCACCCCCCGATCTGGGAGATGGAACAGATTACTAGTCTCATATCTTGGTCACAGTTCCTTTTTGTATGACCAATGACATTGTCTGGATTTCATGCACTATCTTTCTATGGGTTTGTCTGTATATTTTGCACGGATTGCGCATATCTACATTGGGCTGCTTACCCATTTTGGTATATGTATGGATGCTATTTCAGTTCACTATAGTTATACTTATATATATATATATATATATATATATATATATATATATATATATATATATATATATGAGCTTTTGATCCTTTATTGAATATTTGTGGGAGGTTGGATGGTTTGGGCCTATTCGCCCTAATTAGCTCATGCTTTGTGTTCGTTATGTGTCTGGATATACATCTAGAGGGGTGGTTGGTTGATTGGGCTACAATCCCTCTATGCTTTCATGATTACTTGTATATCTAGCATGAATTGTTCTTTAAATCTCCTCAGGGCTTCAATTTCTATATCTCTTCCCTGTTTTATGTGATTGACATATTTTCGGCGCTAGCCTTGCAGCTTTCTTAGGCATATCTTTTTGCTGGCTAACCCTTGTTAATTACTAACAAAAAGGAGGAGAATCATCCCACCTAGAAGGTCTAATTATATCTTTTTGCAGGATTTTGTAGGTGCAAGCATTGAGGGGAGATTTTGAAGAAAATCGAGTCTGTACATGTCCTTTTGTAAAGTTCATTTTGTATATCTGTATAGACATGTAATTGGGTGTATATTTCTTTCTGTTTAGGGTCCATCATGATAAGGAAGTCATGATGTGTCTAAGATAGATGTTTTGTCACGCAATTGACAAAGGGGGAGATTGTTAGTACACTTTACTTTGTCAATTGACGTGTTGGTTGGTCACGTCTTGTGGTGTGAGCCCCGGTCGAAGATATGAAGCTCAAGACTTGAAGATTATGCTTCTTCCATTACTCAAGCTCAAGCTGAAACAAGATCTCAAGTAAGTTGCATATAGATCGACCTTAGGAAACCCAAAACATCAATGAATGGCATAATGACTGACCTATCTTATCCCATTCCCTCTCAACCCTAGCACAAGTTGATCAGACTTGTGATCCATGGCTGGTGCGAATCGTAATTGAAAATATGTCCAAACATTGGACTCCTTGCACCAAATCACTTCATGCTTCATCATCGAAGTGATCCGCTGCTGTGTTGAAGGACTTAGTCCAGCAAGCTTGCTGTGACAAGATCATCTAGACAGCCGACCAGTCTTGACCGGTCAGCCAAAACTACAAGATATGTCCAGCAACATTGCTGTAATATGATTGTCTAGACAGCCGACCGGTCTTGACCAGTCGACCAGGCTCATCAACACAAGACAGCAAACTTGCTGTGATATCTTCAGCTGAACAGCCGACCAGGCTTGACTGATTGGCCAGGGACATCAACAAGACAAAAACCTTGCTGTAAGGATTTCAGCTTGACAGCCGACCGGTCTTGACCGGTCGGCCAGTTATGCTATCATCTGTCCAGCAGCCTGTGGGATTGAAAAAACTGGACAGCCGACCGGTCTTGACCGGTCGGCCAGAAGAACAAAAATTGTCCAGCAGCTATACTGCTTCGATCCAAGTAGGCAGCCGACCGGTCTTGACCGGTCAGACTGCTTATAGCAGTTAGTCCAGCAAGGTCAGTCGACCGGTCTTGACCGGTCGATCAGACCCAGATGTGGCCCAGCTTTTTGAATTGCGACCGGTCCATCGGACCGGTTGAGACCTCTCTCTGACAGGTCGGACGTGACTGTTTTTTATCTGTTGGGGCCATCATTTGGGGCTCTATATAACCATAACTTGTGGTCTTTCTTTGCATGCATTCAACACCCATCAAGAGCTAAGAGAGAGAGAGAGAGAGAGTCTTTACTCACATCCTCCTACCCTCCTTGCTCTTAAATCCCTTGAGTTCATCATTCAAACCTAGCCATTAATGGCTTGTCATTGAGTATTCAAAGCTCGGTTTAAAGTATGAACTCAAGATCTACAGTCATGGCTGATCTACCTTCGGAATATCTTTATGAGGTCATTTATAGCCATTGAATGCTTAAAGTTTGGTAGTTCCCTCATAACCATTACATTGAATAGGCAAGAGGAACTTGACCATCTCTCTCCCAACTACCCGGCATAATTATAATCACATCATTTGCATCGGTAGCTGATCTTGGGAGCACAAAGAGAAGCTGAAGCACATGGAGCTGAAGCTACTCATCAAAGGCATCGAATCGAGGCTCAATCGTCTAGGTATGTCTAGTATTTGAGAGTCCATTTATTGAATCACTATTCCCTGGATTGGGAAACTCCGGCGGGAGTGTACGTGACTGTCCTTGGATTAGGTTTGGTGAGAGTTTGAGTTCCAAACTCGTCAAGTCCCTGGATTGGGCTATCGGCGGATGGTAAACGCGGTCCTAGATCAAAGAATGTTAAGGTTGATGGTTAACCTGATTTAAAACCACGACTATAGTGAAATCCGGTGGTCTCATAGGTTGAGATTGTGAACCGGGAGTGGAGTAGGGAAACCGAACCATTATAAATCATTGTGCATTGTGAGATTGAATGATTGCTATGTGTTGAATGGTTTAGTCAATCATGAATGCTAATTGTTTAATAAAATGCCTATGATAGTCTTTACCTACAAATTCATCATATAATTGCCTTGAATGTTATTGTGATTATCTTGGTTGATAAGATTGACTTGATTAGTTTTAAATTGTAATTGGAAATTCAAAAAGTCCTATTCACCCCCCTCTAGGACATTAGGCATATCTCCGAGTATCTCTACAGGCGGTAAAACCGCAATTTCAGTCTTACCACCAACCGAGGGAAATATTGATATAAAGCCGAGTGTGATTCAACTTATACCAAAGTTCCATGGGCTAGACTTTGAAAGCCCATATTTGCACTTAAAGGAATTTAAAGAAGTAGTGGCTACCTTGCAATACACTAATGTTTCAGAAGATACCATTAAACTTAATTTTTTTCCCTTTTTATTAAAAGAAAGGGCCAAGATTTGGCTTCACTCTCTTAGACCACACTCGATAGGGTCATGGAACGAGATGACCCGGGAATTCTTGAAAAAGTTCTTCCCAGCTCATAAAACAAATACCCTTCGAAGAGCCATAATGAATTTTTCAGCTAAAGAGAGTTAATCATTCTTCCAATGTTGGGAAAGGTTTAAGGACCTCTTACTTGCTTGCCCACATCACAGCTATGAAAGTTGGCGATGATGGATTAAGTTCCAATATGCGCCAATTTGTAGAGATGATGTGCAACGGAGAGTTTATGAGCAAAAATCCAGATGAAGCTTGGAGTTATTTGGATATGTTAGCCGAGAATGCCCAATCATGGGATACCTCGGACAAATCTAATAACCCCAAGCCTCCTCAAGAAAAAGAGAAAGGAGGGATTTATATTCTTAAGGAGGAAGATGATGTGAACACAAGGCTAGCCAGCCTCACAAGAAAGATCGAGGCCATGGAACTTAGTAAGAGTGGAGTTTCAAATTCCAATGAAGCTATTGAGAACAAATGTGGGATTTGTTTTACTAATATACATGCTATGCAAGATTGTATTACAATTCCTGCGTTTCAAGAAGTGTTATAAGAACACGCAAATGCCACATATGGTTATCAACGACCTTTCAATGGACCAGTGGGTAACACGTACAATTCTACTTGGAAGAACCACCCAAATTTCAGTTGCAAGAATGCACCCATGGGCAATCCTACCAACTCTCAAGGAGGGCCACCCATGCAAAATATGGCCCCACCTCAATTCTCGATGGAGGATTCCTTAAAAGCGTTTATGCAAGGGCAAACGCAAATCAATCAATCAAATCAGCAAATGTTCCAAGAGCTTAAAGTCTCGGTTGATGAGATTAAGGGATGCTTGAATGCTAGAGAAGGGACCTTTTCGGCCCAACCTCAGCCCAATCCAAAACAAGCACATGAAGTAAGCATCCCTAATCTCTCCAACCAACATATGGAGCAAGCCAAATCCGTCACCACTCTTCGAAGTGGTAAGCAAATTGATAAATCTATTCCGGTGAAAGCCAACAAACCTAATGATCCAGTAAATTCTGAGGATGAGGACGGATCCAACTTAGCCCCACAAGAAACGGAATGCGTTTATAAGCCCTAGCACCATTCCCTTCGAGATTGGTTGCTCCAAAATCTCTCCCAAACTCTCATGATATTTTAGAGATTTTCAGACAAGTCAAGATCAACATTCCATTGCTTGATGCCATCAAACAAATCCCCCCTTATGCCAAGTTTCTAAAGGACCTATGCACAACTAAATGCTAATATAATATGCAACAGAAGGCCTTTTTGAATGAGCAAGTGAGTGCCATTCTCACTCAAAAGCCCCCCAAAATTCAAGGATCCCGGTAGCCCCACAATCTCATGTATCATTGGAGACTACCGAATTGAACGTGCATTGCTAGACTTGGGGGCAAGCGTAAATTTGATCCCGTACCCGGTATATGAGCAATTGGGTCTTGGTGAAGTAAAACCCACCAAAACCACGTTGCAACTTGCTGATAGATCCATTCATATACCGAGAGGGATAGTTGAGGATGTGCTAGTCCAAGTTGACAAATTCTACTACTCGGTAGATTTCATCATCTTGGACACACAACCGGTTATGGATGCTAGCACCCAAATACCGGTGATTCTAGGCCGCCCCTTCCTTGCTACATCAAACGCAATTATAAATTGCCGGAATGAGGTAATGCAATTGTCCTTTGGAAACATGACGTTGGAGGTTAATGTGTTCCATTTGGGAAAAAGGCATAGGGATGATGATGATGTCCATGAGGTTGATATGATTGAATCAATCGTGGAAGAGGAGTTCATTTTAAATCAGAATTTTGATCCTCTAGATGTTGTTAGCTTCGATCCTTTTGAGGATTGGGATGACAATGATGGCCCCCATGAGGTAAACATAATAGAATCTATGAAAGATTGGGAGTTTTTCCAACACGATCTACCTGGAAGCTTGGAGACATTTTTGACACACTCCAAGGATGAATTCAACTTTATTATTAATGAGATTTTTGAAGTGTTAATTTCTGAAAATCTACTTAACAAGTCACCAAATTCTTATTTACATAAATTTGTTATGCATGAATTGGAAGAATTGGTGCTTGACTTGCCTACAGAGAGGCCAATTTCTGAAATTGTAGAGGTTGAGGACCCACTTCAACCTATATAAAAGTCTGAGAAGGAGGAAGACGAAAATGGTCCAAATCTGAAAACTTCCTCCAATGAGGTCTCCTACACTCTAGAGGAGTGTTTAGCGTATTTTGAAGATTAGGATGATCCCATGATTAAGGACATAGTGCATGCCTTGAAGGAGACCCCTCCAGTGCTTAAAAAGCTTCCTTCCATAGAACGCCAAACAAAAAAATCAATTGTGGAAGCACCGGTGAAATATGATTTTGTGGAGATCGTATCTACTTGTGAAGAAGAAATACAAGTCCCCACATCTCTTTGGGTTGCTCAAACCAAATAACACAACTTCTGGGATGACCCATATTTGATAAATTTTTGCCCAGATAAGATGGAAAGGAGATCCATTTTCAATAATTTCCAACCAATGCAATTCTCCTTTCCTAGTACATGTGACAATTTTATTGAGGAACCTGCTGAAACCTTTCAGCAGGATTTTCAATGGGTTAGAATGATTAATGTCACCAATGCACTTTCCAAAGCAGGATGGTGGATAGTTCTACTGAAAAATTTGTTACACCACTTGATGATGCTGCTCAACTTTGTCCTTTTGGATGATAGATGCTAATTAATCTCCTAGTCTGATGAAGATTCTCTTTCTAAAAAGATAACTTCAATTTTGTTTATTACTTTAAGTAGGATTAGGTCTAGTTTATTTTTTATTTGCTTTAGTAGATTTAGTTGTCAGGGTTGTAAACTTCCATGATCAACTCGCTCAGGTACTATTGTTCTCACTCTCTTGTATTTTACCATTCCTCTCATGTTCATATTCATTGCATATCTTTTTACATTGAGGACAATGCAAGATTTGGTTGGGGGGTGAGATGAGATTCCTCATCTAGCAATTTGCAAAATTTCGAGCATCATATGTGCAAATTTTTTCAAATTTTCTAAAAATTCAAAACTCTTTTAGAAAACTTTATTTCTATGCATTCGAGATGATACGAGTATAGGAAAAGGAGATACGAAGTGAGTGATGTTGCAAGTCTTGAACTTCTCTTAATATAATGGTTTTATATGTGAATTCCCCTATTTATGTGAATGATAGAAAATTTGAAGACTTTTACACCTAGTTCACATTACATGATTTTCTTGGTTTGAAAGGATTATGTGATTTGTGGATTGGCTAGACTTAGATTTGAGGTGTTGGGGAACCAAGCCGGGGTACTTTGTCCATCCTTGTCCATGGAAAAATAACAAAAGATATAGATTTCTAAAAATCCTATTTAATGTAAAAGAAAAAGGAAAAGGAAGGATGAAAATATGGGAATGATGGAGAAAATGGTGGAAAATTTCGAAAAGGGCTACCTATTACCAACCAGGGGATGGTCTACCTGTAACCAAAGCTGAAAATGGGACGTAGTGTGAAAGCCGTCGGAAGGACAGTAAGGCAAATTCCTGTCATAGGCTTGTTGTTGCTCTGTACACCTTGAGATCCATAGTTTAGTTGATCTATGAAGAAGATAATCCCAGAAACTCATGAGATGAACTTTCACTATGCACACTAGGTTGAATTTGTTCGAGTTCTTCTATTTATCTATCAATCAGTGGGAATTTCATATGGACACTTATTATGTTTTGAGAGTATCAGGTTTCAACTTCTATCACCTAATTTTTTCTGAATTTTACACTTGTATATATTAGAATGAATAAAAACATAGTTTCTAAAGGAAAGTTGGTTTTTGGAGGTTTGACTTGTTTCACGCATGTTTTGCTCGGGACTAGCAAAAAGCTGGTTGGGGTGTGTGTTGAGCCTCCAATTTATACATGATTTAGCCCATTACATCACGTTATATGCATGGTTTGCATGTTTAAAAGGCCCATCTATTGCATGTTTTGTGATTGTAGGAATGAGAGCGACTTCGCCCAATTGGTGACAAAAAAGAGTGTATTTAGGAGCCCTTGAATGATGGCCCAAGGTGGACCAAAGAAGGAAGAAGAAAGAGGGAGAAAAGAGAAGAAAGAGAGAAGAAGAAAAAGAAGTGAATAGAGGTCCGACCGGTCATGATCGGTCGGTCAAGGGAGCTGTTCGCTCGCCTCAAGTGTAAGGCTGCGATGTAGTAATAAAACTCAGTAAGACCGAGGTCGATCCACAAGGAATTGGAAACAGGTTCCAAACTATTCCAGCAACTCAGTTTGCAATCAAATAAGAGATTTAATTGGAACAGTTATGCTAAAACAGGAACTTTAATGAGAACAGTAATTTAAGGTACTAAGGCATTTAAGGATCCACTTATAACCATCCCATGTTAATCCAATCAATCCAAGCAAAATACACAACTAGATGTGAAGTCCTATCTCCCATCTAGTTGGAAAATAAAGTATTAAACACATTCAATCCCACTCAAGTTGAACTTCCAAGTTCTAATCCCATTCATTAATGTAGAATTCGAAATTATAGCCTTCAGAGTAACAGCCATGCCTATGGACTATGGCCTGCTCAAGGATTACCATAATTCGAATCTAAACTAGCACAACACGATAATCTCAGAGAATTGCAAGGAATCCATGTTCGGAGCACATGAACTCTCATAAAACATCTCAAACTATCAACTTGAAGAACTAGAATAAGTAAAAATCCAAACTTGAAGTAAAATTACTTGAATTAACTGAATCAAATATAGAATTGGCTACAAGCTTCACCTCTCAGCCTTAGCTGAGAGATTCTAGCCGAGCATTGTCATACTACAACTAAAGCTCATGAAACAACTAGAAAACATAGAAAAACCGGAGTTCGGAGAGTTGCAGACGCTCCACGACGGCTTCCTTCCTCTCCCACGACGTCCCTTAGCTTCTATATTATCCTAGGAAGAACCCCTAGGTGTCCTTTTATAGTGAGAACGCTCGGTTGCGTCAGAATCTTCCAGAAACCGCGTAAGCTTACGCAGTGCGTGTTGAGCTCTTAATTGTGCATATTCTAACCCCAATGCATCACTCATTATGCACGGTTTACACGTTTAAAGGACTACTCTAATGCATGATTTGTGATTGTAGGGACAAGATGGAGACTTCATTGATTCAAGGCTAAATAGAGCTCCTTACAGGCATTGAAGACCACAAGATTAAGCATGAAAGGGTAGAAGAAAGAAGCAAAGGAGAGAAGAAAAGAAGACAAAGAAAAGCCACCCACGACCGGTCGTCCAAAGCTTAGGACCGATCGTCCGACCGGTCTGGCTACTCTACAGAAGAAAGCTCTCTGGGTAAAGTCGCTGGACCATCTGCGACCGGTCGTACGACCGGTCGTCCACACCTCAGACTAGTCGTCCTACCGGTCCTTGAATTAAAATTGAAGACTGAAAATTATACAAACTCGCTAGACAGATTTGGACGTTTTGCGAGTGGTCGTCCACAGGCGCAGACCGGTCGTGCGATCGGTCGGCCATGCGTAAACAGCAGTTTCTAAATCGGGCGCCGAAATTCTCTGCGCAAGTGAGTAATTCCTTGTGCAATCTGGAAGTTTCTTACGCAATGGACACCTCCAAGCTATAAAAGGACTTCTTCCCTTCATACCAGGGCATGCTAGGACGTGGGGATTGCTTGGGAGACGGATTCTACTTCAAGTTTTCTTAGTTTTCTTCCTGTTTTAGTAGTTTTTATGTTTTGAGGCTTCTAGTTCAAGGATGTTAGAGATGAACTAAAACCTCTTAGCTAGGGCTAAGAGGTGAAGCTTTTGATTTGTTTTTGATGGATTGATGCAATCTAGGTTTCCTTTTATGTTTTAATTGAAGAATTTTAGTTCAATATGAGTTTGATCAAGTAATAGTTTAGTTTACTTTGATCTCTTGATGACTCTGGGCTCATGTGATTCTTAGTAATTCTAAACTTAGTAGCTTATCCTCTGAGCATTAGTTATGCTTGTGTAGTTCATTGATCTACCATCGACTCCGGGCATGGTAAACCCTTTGATTGCCTTGTGTACAATGGCCTGATTTTCATGTGGGAACTCATTCAACTAAAGTTCTTATCTTTTTTATTATAATCTGAAATAGCTGTTTGCTTATTGATTTTGATTTAATTAGAGTTCTAATCATTAGTTGTAATCAAGTCTAGTGACAGGATTTGATGAAAGCTATGGTTGTGAATCTCAACTAGATTGGAAAGAGGCTTGGCCTACACAATTGAGTGTGCCCAAGGCCTGAGTATTATTGTGGGAATCGAATCAATGAATGAGCAACTGTTTTAGATAATTATTGATTGAACCGCTCTGTATTCCGATCGGATAGAGATATGAATTCAATTCCGATTAAGTAATGTGAGATCTAGTTGTGTTGATGCATTGAAACTTATCAAAAGTGGATCCTTGGTGCTCTAGTGCCTTTTTAGATTAATATTACCTTGCACATTCACTATTTAAACCCAAATCATTATTTTTCAGCTTTAGTTCTTAATAAAATCTTAATTATTAGTTGTTTTAGTTAAATTCTGAAAACACCCATTCATAAATCTCTGTGGGAACGATACTCGGTCTTTCCGAATTATTACTACTTCGCAACCCTACACTTGGGGAGTGAACAAGTTTTTAACGCCGTTGCCGGGGATTTCTATGCGGTATTTTTTTAGAATTTTCTGAAATAACTTTTAGTTGAGATTGTGTTAAGATAGGTTTAGGATTTGTTTTGCTTTCTAGGGTAGGTTTTCTTCTAAATACTAACTTACTTTGTTTTGATTTTTGCAGGATTCTAACATAGGTCTAATTCAGGGATTTTATGAAGTTGAAGAAGAAGTAGGCATCTTAAGTCACAATTCAAGTTTAATCATTCTAACCTTACTCTTCTTCTTCTCCTACTCATTCCTACCATATTCATCTCTTGTAGAGTGGGTGGAGACGTCTTTTGGATCTCTGATAGGTTGGCCTTGAGCCGCCTTAATTCCTATTGGTCGGCACTGCCGTCATGGATCACCTTGTGCTCAGAGATTTCTCTTCTCAATCTTATTCCTCTTTCTTCTTTTTCTGCACTTTTCTCAAAAGACTCAAAGAGTGGGTGGGGAGTTCTCTGAACCCCTATTAACCAGGAGAAATCGGTCTCTATCCTTGCTTCTGGCCTAGCCATTGCAAGACACATTGTGCTTTGGTCTTAGAGAAGAGTAAAGAAAGGAAGGAAGAATTCTTTTTCCTTTTTGTTTCATTCTTTTTGGAATTGCATGCCACATTGGGTTCGGGATTCTAATAACCGACTCATTCGTGACGGAGTAGTTGTTGAAGGGATTGATAGAGAGCCTCGTGCTAGAAAACGTCAAAATTTTCCTGAAATTACTAGAGAGATGGCTGAAAATCAACCAAATCAAGGGGCTAATCAACATCAAAATCAAGCCCCAAACCTTACTGAATTGGATGAGAATGAAGTGGGGGATGTACCTCAACCTAGAACTTTACGTGACTATTTACAACCAGCTAGGACAAGTACTCCCTCTTGCATAATTTTTCCTCACAATGTGGGAAACATTAATTTTAAACCGAGGTTGATCCAACTTCTTCCTAGTTCCATGGACTCGACTCTGAGAGCGCGTATCTACACATTAAGGAGTTCGAAGAGGTTATTGCCACAATAAACTATGACAATGTGACCAAGGATACTATAAAACTTAAATTGTTCCCTTTTTCCTTGAAAGAGAAGGCCAAATCATGGCTACATTCCTTAAGGCCAAGGTCTATTGGGACATGGGCTAAGATGACTAGGGAGTTTCTTAAAAAATTCTTCCTTACTCATCGAACCAATGCACTAAGAAGGGCCATAATGAACTTCTCCTAAAAAGAAGAAGAAACCTTTTTCCAATGTTGGGAAAGGTATAATGAGTTATTAAACGCATGCCCACATCATGGCTATGAATGGTGGAGGTTAATGATGTGCAATGGGGAGTTCATGAACAAGGAAACGGAGGAAGCTTGGGATTATTTTGATATGTTGGCTGAAAACACACAAGCATGGGATACATCTAAGCCAATAAGTTCAAAACAACCCCAAGCCAAGGAAAAGGGAGAAATTTATGTTTTAAATGAGCAAGATGATCTAGGTTCTAGAGTGGCTAAACTCACACGAAAAGTTGAGGAGATGGAACTAAAGAAAGTGGACACAACCCAACAAAGGGGGGCTGTTGAAACTATTTGTGGTATTTGTGCTTCCAATGTGCATCAAACGCCAGATTGTCCAACAATCTATGCGTTTCGAGAACTTTTATTTGAACAATCGAATGCTTTGAATAGTTATCAACGACCTTTTAGTACTCCAAATTCAAACACGAACAATTCTAATTGGAGAAACAACCCTAACTTTAATTGGGTGAATGGAAACGCGGCTAATCAAAATAATCCTCAAAGGGGGCCCCCAATGCAAATTCCTATGGCCCCACCTCAAATGCCTATAGAGGATACATTGAAAGCATTCATGGAAGGTCAAGCTCAAATAAATCAATCCAGCCATACGATAATGCTTGAGCTTAAAAATTCGGTGGAGGAAATCAAGGCTCGCTTAAACGCAAGGGAAGGAATTCTTCCAGCCCAACCCATACCAAATCCGAAACCTCAATGCGAAATAAAAGTGCCTAGTTCCTCTAACCAACACATGGAACACGCTAAGGCCATCACCACTCTTAGAAGTGGTAAAATTATTGAAAAATCTGACCCTGTGAAGGCCTCCACGCCTAATGATCCGGTATCTTCCAAAGAGGATGATGGACCTAGCACCGCCATAAATGAAAAAGAGCCATTGAAAGAATATAGGCCCGTTGCTTCATTCCCCCAACGCTTGATTTCAGCCAAACCTCAAGATAAATATCAGGAATATTTGGAGGTTTTCAAGCAAGTTAAAATCAACATCCCATTGTTGGATGCAATTAAACAAATACCGTCATATGCTAAATTTTTAAAAGACCTTTGCACGGTTAAAAGAAAAATACATGTGCAAAAGAAAGCATTTTTGACAGAGAATGTAAGTGCCATTATCAACCACGGGATGCCCAAGAAATACAAAGATCCCGGTTGTCCAACAATATCATGTGTGATTGGAGACTACCGGGTGAAACATGCTTTACTTGATCTAGGGGCAAGTGTGAACTTAATTCCCTTTTCGGTCTATGAACAATTGGGTTTAGGTGAATTAAAACCCACCAAAACCACATTACAACTTGCTGACCGATCGATTCGTATTTCGAGAGGGGTAATTGAGGACGGCCTTGTCCAAGTTGACAAAGTCTACTACCCGGTGGACTTTATTGTCTTGGACACACAACCCATGGTTAATATTGGACCTCAAATTCCTGTCATACTTGGCCGCCCATTCCTATCTACATCAAATGCTATCATAAATTGTAGGAGTGGGGTCATACAAATGTCTTTTGGCAATATGACAATTGAGTTGAATGCTTTCAATATTGACAACCAACAAGAGTATGAGGATGAGGAGGTCCACGAAATAAACATGATCAATTCTATTGTGAAAAATGAGTCCCTCTCACCTTTTTACTCCTGTCACTTAGATGAAGATATGACTTACTCCCTTGATGAGAACGATGATATGATAAGGGATATGGTCACACTTTTCGAGTCGGTATCGACATATGACGTTAGCCGAGAGAAGGATGTGGAAACAATACCTTTTTGTGCTGAGAAATCAATTCATATTTCCACACCTTTGTGGATCATGCACACCGAACTCCACCAACCCTGGGATGATCCATATTTGCAATATCAATGCCCAGGAAAATCTGAATGGAGACATATTTTTCTGATAAATATGATGTTGTCTCCTCTTATGCATGTGGTGAACACATTAAGGAACCCGCTGAAATTCATTTTTGGGATTTTCAGTGGTTTATCTACACACATGTACATTGTAAAGCAGGATATTGGATGACGCTACTGCGAAACCTTTTGATCCATCTAATGATTCTGCTTGACTTTATGCTTTTGGATGAGTTGTTGGGATTAACCTCCTAGTCTGACGGAGGATGATTTTCTAGAATGCTTTCCCAATAGGATTTGCTTTGATAGTTGATTTAGTTGTGAAGTAATCCATCTCCAAAAGCTAATCTTGCCATGAAATATATGCTTCAGGTGATATCTCTCTTTCTCACTCTCTTTTTGTTTTGTCATTGCTCTCATGTGTTGTATTCATTGTACACGTTCTTACATTGAGGACAATGTAAAGTTTTGGTTGGGGGGTGAGAGAGATTCCTTAGATGAATCTGCTAGCTTTTGTGACATTTCGAGCAATTATGTAAAAAAATTTCGATTTTTCTGAAATTCAAAACTCTTTTGGAAAACGTTGTTTCTATGCATTCGAGATGATATTAGTATAAAAAAAGGAGATACGAAGTGAGGGATGTTGTAAGCTTTGAATTTCTCTTAATATAATGGTTTTATATGTGAATTCACCTATTGTTATGATTGATAGAAAATTTGAACACCTTTTACACCTAGTTCACATTACACGATTTTCATGATTTGAAAGGGTTATGTGATTTGTGAATTAAATAGACTTTGATTTGAGATATTGAGAAACCAAGCCGGGGTACTTTGTCCATCCTTGTCCATGGGAAAATATTGAAAGATATGGATTTCTAAAAATCCTATCTAATGTAAAAGAAAAAGGAAAGGAATGATGAAATTGGGAATGATGGAAAAATGGTAGAAAATTCCGATTAGGGCTTCCTACTACCAACCAGGGGATGGTCTACCCGTAACCAAAGCCGGAAATGGGACGTAGTGTGAAATCCATCGGAAGGACGGTAAGGCAAATTCCTATCATAGGCTTGTTGTTACTCTATACGCCTTGAGATCTATAGTTTAGTTGATCTATGAAGAAGATAATCCCGGAAACTCATGAGATGAACTTTCACTATGCACACTATGTTGAATTTGTTCAAGTTCTTCTATTTATCAATCAATCAGCGGGAATTTCATATAAACACTTATTATGTTCTGAGAGTTTAAGGTTTCAACCTCTATCACCCAATTTCTCTGATTTTTACGCTTGTGTGTCTTGGAATGTATAGAAGAATAGTTTCTAGAGGAGAGTTGGGTTTTAGAGAATGAAACTTGTTTCATGCATGTTTTGCTCGGGACTAGCAAAATGCTGGTTGGGGGGTGTGTTGAGCTCTTAATTGTGCAAATTCTAACCCCAATACATCACTCATTATGCACGGTTTACACGTTTAAAGGACCACTCTAATGCATGATTTGTGATTGTAGGGACAAGATGGAGATTTCATTGATTCAAGGCTAAATAGAGCTCCTTACAGGCATTGAAGACCACAAGATTAAGCATGAAAGGGTAGAAGAAAGAAGCAAAGGAGAGAAGAAAAGAAGACAAAGAAAAGCCACCCACGACCGGTCGT
The DNA here is from genome assembly GCA_003013855.2 of Liriodendron chinense. Lineage (NCBI taxonomy): Eukaryota > Viridiplantae > Streptophyta > Magnoliopsida > Magnoliales > Magnoliaceae > Liriodendron > Liriodendron chinense. Next base: position 4,195 of record PVNU02002172.1, on the reverse strand, counting down.
CCAAAGCTTAGGACCGATCGTCCGACCGGTCTGGCTACTCTACAGAAGAAAGCTCTCTGGGTAAAGTCGTTGGACCATCTGCGACCTGTCGTACGACCGGTCGTCCACACCTCAGACTAGTCGTCCTACCGGTCCTTGAATTAAAATTGAAGACTGAAAATTATACAAACTCGCTAGACAGATTTGGACGTTTTGCGAGTGGTCGTCCACAGGCGCAGACCGGTCGTGCGATCGGTCGGCCATGCGTAAACAGCAGTTTCTAAATCGGGCGCCGAAATTCTCTGCGCAAGTGAGTAATTCCTTGCGCAATCTGGAAGTTTCTTACGCAATGGACACCTCCAAGCTATAAAAGGACTTCTTCCCTTCATACCAGGGCATGCTAGGACGTGGGGATTGCTTGGGAGACGGATTCTACTTCAAGTTTTCTTAGTTTTCTTCCTGTTTTAGTAGTTTTTATGTTTTTGAGGCTTCTAGTTCAAGGATGTTAGAGATGAACTAAAACCTCTTAGCTAGGGCTAAGAGGTGAAGCTTTTGATTTGTTTTTGATGGATTGATGCAACCTAGGTTTCCTTTTATGTTTTAATTGAAGAATTTTAGTTCAATATGAGTTTGATCAAGTAATAGTTTAGTTTACTTTGATCTCTTGATGACTCTGGGCTCATGTGATTTTTAGTAATTCTAAGCTTAGTAGCTTATCCTCTGAGCATTAGTTATGCTTGTGTAGTTCATTGATCTACCATCGACTCCGGGCATGGTAAACCCTTTGATTGCCTTGTGTACAATGGCCTGATTTTCATGTGGGAACTCATTCAACTAAAGTTCTTATCTTTTTTATTATAATCTGAAATAGCTGTTTGCTTATTGATTTTGATTTAATTAGAGTTCTAATCATTAGTTGTAATCAAGTCTAGTGACAGGATTTGATGAAAGCTATGGTTGTGAATCTCAACTAGATTGGAAAGAGGCTTGGCCTACACAATTGAGTGTGCCCAAGGCCTGAGTATTATTATGGGAATCGAATCAATGAATGAGCAACTGTTTTAGATAATTGTTGATTGAACCGCTCTATAGTCCGATCGGATAGAGATATGAATTCGATTCCGATTGAGTTATGTGAGATCTAGTTGTGTTGATGCATTAAAACTTATCAAAAGTGGATCCTTGGCGCTCTAGTGCCTTTTTAGATTGATATTACCTTACACATTCACTATTTAAACCCAAATCATTATTTTTCAGCTTTTGTTCTTAATAAAATCTTAATTATTAATTGTTTTAGTTAAATTCTGAGAATACCCATTCATAAATCTCTGTGGGAACGATACTCGGTCTTTCCGAATTATTACTACTTCGCAACCCTACACTTGGGGAGTGAACAGTGCGCAGCAATTTTTGGAGCCAGAAATAAAAACTGCCTGTTTTTGTATGTGGCCGACCTGTCGAACTGGGCTGGCTGACCAGTCACGACCGGTCGGACCACTCTGTTTAACAGTCCAAGGAGTGCAGTGGACTTCCCACCTTGATGGCCGACCGGTCAAGATCGATCAGACCACATTGAATTTTTAGTCCAGAGGGTTTCCAGCAGCCACTGACCTGTTGGCCGACCGATCTTGACCGGTCGGACCAACTGGTCCTCCTGTCCAGTGCTTTTCAGAGGTGCCGGCAGGTCAGCCGACCGGTCTGGACTGGTCGGCCCTTGACCATTTATTCTTTTTTCTTCTTTTTATTTTTTCTTCTCTCCTCTACTTGCTTTCTTCTTTCATTGCTCCTCTTTCCATCTTCATCCCCTTCATCTAAATATGTTCTTTTGGTCTTCGATTGGATGAAGTCCACTCTCATTCCTACAATCAGAAAGAATACATTAGATGGTCCTTTTAAACATGAAAACCATGCATATAGTGTAATGTAGTGGGCTATGCAATGTATAAATTGGAGGTTTAACAAGAGCCACGACCAGTCCTGACCGGTCGGCCGCCCTGCTGCCCCTCTCTAAAACTCGCTGGACAAAGGACCAGCCTGGTCCGAACCGGTCAAGACTGGTTGGCCAACGGGTCGGCCACCTCTGTGTACCCCGTGGACTCCTAACAGATAGGTCTGACCAATCAAGACCGGTCGGCCAGCCCAGTCCGACCGGTCGGCCATGCGTAAACAGAGTTTCTATTTTGAAATTATGAGATTTTCTGCATAGTGCGTAAGTGCTAGGCAAATTCTGGAAGATTCTGACGCGGTAGAGCTCCCCCACTATAAAACGACTCATAGGGTCTCTTCCTAGAGCATCAGAGAAGTTGAGGAACTTTGTGGGAGGTGTAGGAAGCGGTCGTGGAGCGTTTGGAACCCTCTCAACTTCGGGTTTTTATGCTTTTTAGTTTTTCTTTGAGTTCTAGTTGTAGTATGACAATGCTCGGCTAGAATCTCTCAGCTAAGGCTGAGAGGTGAAGCTTATAGCCAATTTCATGTTTGATTTAGTTTAATTCGAGTAGCTTTACTTCAAGTTCAAATTTTGAATGTTCTAGTTCATATAAGTTAATATTTTTAGAAGTTTTATGAGAGTTCATGTGCTTCGGACATGGATTCCTTGCAATTCTCTGAGATTATCATGTTTGCTTGATTAGATTCGAATTATGGTAACCCTTGAGCATGTTCATAGTCCATAGGCATGGCTGTTACTCCGAGGCTATGATTTTGAATGCTATGGGATTGAATAGGACTAGAACTTGAGTTCACTTAAGTGGGATTGAATGTGTTTAATGCTTTATCTTCCAACTAGATGAGAGTATAGAACTTCAAATCTAGTTGTGTTTTATGCTTGGATTGATTGGATTGACATGGGATTGCTACAAGTGGATCCTTGAAAGCTCAGTCCTTAATTACTTTTTTTCTTAAGTAACTGTTTTAACATCATCTCTCAATGAATCTCTTAATTATTGTAAATCCCAGTTTGCTGGATGAATAGCTTAGAAGTCGTTTTCTAATTCCCTGTGGATCGACCTCGGTCTTACCAATGATTATTATTACATCGCAGCCTTGCACTTGAGGCAAGGTGAACAATTAGTAAGTTGCAATGTGGTTTTGGTGGGTTTTTAATCACCAAGACCTAATTGCTCATATACCGAGTACGCGAATCAAGTTTACGCTTGCTCCAAGTCTAGCAATGCACGTTCAATCCGGTAGTCACCAATGATGCATGAAATTGTGGGACTACTGTTCGCTCGCCTCAAGTGCAAGGCTGCGATGTAGTAATAATCTCGGTAAGACCGAGGTCGATCCACAGGGACTTATGTAGGAATCCACAAAGCACTTCTAATAGTTTCCACTGAAGAACTAACTAAACATAATTTAGTAATCAGATGTAGAGAGATATTTTGAACTAACTGAAGGTAAACAATTAATAAAAGGCACTAAGGGTTCAAGGATCCACTTGTAGCAATCCTTGATGCTCAATTTGCTGTGGTTTCTCACTTTCTTAGCTAGAATCGAAATTAAGTTCTATCCAGTTGGATAATAGAGCGGTTAAAACAATCAACCTGACATATGTATGATCCATGTATATGATTCACTCAATGCAAGCTAGGACAAGCATACTCAATTGCATAGGTCAGTCCCAATTCCAATAGGTTAAGATCACAATCATAACCATCATTAAATCCTGTCACAAGACAAAACTAGATCATGATTTGAACTTGATCCAAATCACATACACAGCCTCACATACTTCAGAATTTCTAGAAAAGTAGACTTTTGGTATGAAGCTCCCACATGAAGATCATAGATCTAGAGCGTATTCCAATTCCTCGGATCATACAGTTCTAGACTAGCTCAAAATAATTAAGAACCCAAGCAATTCTTCCAAACATCCACGAGTCATCATAAGATTAAGAAAAACTACTTAGTACTTGATTTAAACTTCAAACCATTGTTCTTCAATAGAAATCCAACTTAAAACCAAATCAAACGAATTGAAACATCTTAAATTCACTACAAGCTTCACCTCTTAACCCTAGCTAAGAAGTTTAGCCGTTCATTCCAAGGAAACATGAAAACGATTAAACAAAGCATAAAATTAGAAAGCAAACTAGGAGGAGTTGTAGAACTCCGAAATCGACTTCCGCCGTCTCCCACTGTGCTCAATCTGTTCTAGGATGCCCTAGGAACGATCCCTAGGTGTCCTTTTATAGTGGGGAAGCTCCGCTGCGTCGGA
>PVNU02002171.1:0-21490 GCA_003013855.2 Liriodendron chinense | reverse complement strand
TAAACATTAGGATCATATGATCAATGTGATTTTTTGGGCTCTAGCCCACCCAAGAAACAGTAGATCGATTGGATCAATCCAAATTAATAAGAAGGCTTAGAATAAGAGGGGATGGTTGCCTATGGGCCTAATCAGGATAAAAAGTCCTTCGGTCTGGCTCTAGCGCTGTGAGGCTCACCCTGTAGAAAAATATTGATGTAACGCCTCGAAATTCGACTCTCGTGGACAAGACGATGGGTCGAGCTTCCGGGTGTTAACTCATGTGTGTCAGGGTTACGTTTCCACACACTTACCTGTAATTTCATACATTCATGGCATACATAACATAATGACGGAAATTTAAGTTCTTATTCCATAAACATTCTATTCTAAGTCCTAAATCAACGTAATAAAACATGTTTAACCAAACATTTTCACTTATTATGTCTATGAGAGACTTATTAAATGTTCAAAGGAAAAATAAATCTACTCTACAAGATAATAAACATAATCCATCTTCAAGCCGCTTCAGTTTCATCGTCCGTCACTTACTGCCACGAGCCTTCGAGCACCTCATCGTAATGTTCGATTCTCTTACTGGATCTTCACCTGGATTATCTGAGATGTGGTTGGATAGCGTTAAACGCTATCATAGTGGGGAATATCCCTTTAAAACAATCATGATAATAATGGCACAGAGTAAACGCAAGCAGGATATTATCATTTAATCAAATCAAAACAATTCAATAAAAGATCTTAGTTAATGCAATGGATGACATGCATGCTCTGGCAAAGGCACCCTGACCAAATGAGACGGGATCACTCCACTCTTCTCACCAGCTACTAGTTGCCAGAGGTTCTAGCTAGGACGGGATCACTCCACTCTCCCATGCACCAAAACCCAACTAGTGAAACGGGCCCATGCACACTTTCACTAGATAGCGAGAGAGAAACGGGCCCATGCACACTTCCTCTAACGCCCGAGGGGCCAGTGAATGCATGATTAGTTTCACCTTTAATTAAGTCAGTTTAGCATTCAGCCCATTAAATGATGTTCACGACTAATGATCACTCCTTACCCCAAATCAATTCCAGAGTCCTCACATTCATCAATTCCATACTTCAGTAGATCCATCATAGGTAGCGAATCAATAAGGATCTATTGGCACATATCCAACAATGTGCACACGGTAGTGCCAAACTCAACATCATGGCTTATGCAACCAACAACACATATACGGTAATGCCACTATTTAATTCCCAACGTCAAAGCATATTCATTCAATAGGACACACGGTAATGCCGACTTTTTCAATAAGGCATATTCATCCAAAACATTCTCATAGTAATGCCAACGTAACAAGGCCTCGCACAGCTTCTTCTCTTTACATCATACGGTTACATCAGTATGGGGCCAAGGAGTTTTCATTAACGTAACATCCATATGTAAATCTCATAGCAAACAATACATCAATTATCATAAGCATGTGACAACGTAAATCGAGCATAGTTTCCATATGAGCATGTACATCATAACAATTCCTTTTCCAACTACTTAAGCATAGTTCATACATCAAAATTCAACATACACAACGAGGAACATCATACAATTTATATTTACATGGAAACATTTCAACAAGTACGGTTTCAAGAAGTCACATAACAAAATCTTAATTTCCAAGCATAAAATCAACACACAATTTAATATTATCGTAGATGGGCGTAAAGAAAATCCCCACCACTAATGTTTGGTTGGTTTGAGATGTTGCTAGGGCCACAAAATTAAGCTTAGATTTAAACCTACATCGTTAGATGGAAAAATATGAGATTAGGGTGCAAATATGTATGTTTTTCATTACCACGGCCAACTAGAGTTAGATCTACACCTAGGGTTAGGGTTTAGATTAGATCTAGCAAATAAAAACCAAAGTTAAATGGGTCTTACCTCTTCCAACAACGGCTCGATGTGGGAACCCAACCGAGTCGACTCAGTTTGACTCATCTCTTTCTCTCTCTCCTTCTTTCCTTTTTCTTCTTTTCCCTCTTCTTCTTTCTCCTTCTTTCTTCTCTTTCTTTCTTCTTCTTCTTTCTTCTATTGGTCTGTTATGAAACTCCAGCAGCAGCAATATAGGGGTAAGAGATCCCTCCCGCACGGCACTCTCTTTCTCTACACGAACTCTCTCTCTCTCTCTCTCCTTCTTTCTCTCCTTCCACGATCTCTCTCTCTCTCTCTCTCTCTCTCTCTCTCTCTCTCTCTCTCTCTCTGTGTGTGTGTGTCTCTCTCTAACATTCTCTGAAGAAAGGAGAAACGGATGGACGGTTCTATACATGGTTAGGTCGATGGGGAAAGCAACGTCGGATTCGGGAGTTGGAGTTGGAAACGGATTGTGAAGAGGGTTTTACATGGCATGAGGACCATTGAGATGCTATGTGGGGTCCACACGAAACTATGGATGAAATTTGGAGAGGCCATACGCAACGGATTGAAAGATCTTGGCTTTCTTGGATTTAGACGGCGGTTTGGAGCGGGCCACTACGTCATCGATTGGTTGTGGGAATCGGATGGACTGAGTTTAGGTGAGCCAAGGATTTAATGGACGGGTTGGATTGACCGGTGGGGTCCATTATGATGGAGAACGTGGGGTGCACGGATGGACAGCGAACCACGCTGTTGCCGCTGGAGAAGAAGAAGAAAAAAGGAAAACTCTCTTTTTTGTTAAGTCATGTACGGGCTCAACGAGCGGGGTCCACTAAGGTGGATCTGGACAATTTCCTCCGTCCAATAGGTGGAAAATATAAAAATAACCGTTGACAAGAAAAATAAGGCAGATCCGAGTTAAGGTGGGCCACTTATGGACCGATTTCTGATTAGGACATTTGTAGGATGATCGGAGGGCTGAAATTCGACGTGTACGGCTAAAATGTGTCCAAAAACTTATATACGAAGTTTTGTGTGAAAGTGATCGTAAAAAATTATAATACTTAAAAATGGTGCCTTAACTTAAGTTTAATGATTGGATTTTTCGTAATTATCTAAAAACAACGAGATTTTTGAAATCCAGTCTTTCTAAAATGTTTATAAGATCATTTTAAGCAACTTTTGTAAAGGGTTCTCTATCAGATATCCTACGGATGGTTCATTGTTTTCGAAACAAAGTAAACGTACGATAAAAAATCAAAATAAATTTTTTAAAAATTCTAAAATAAGTCTCGAAAATCCGGGTCATTACAATTGACGTGATCAAAGGTTTCTAATAATCTAGATCTTAAAAAATATAAAATATAAAAAATCCATCATCGCCTTCATCCACAATGAATCCCATCATATAAATAGTTTTGATAGTGGAAAAACCATTGCCAATTCAAAAATGCTTTTAAACTACACATGCACATTAGATGTGACTCTTCACAGGTCATGTTTTCAAATTGCCTATTCTTAATTTTTTTTTTTTTTTTAACATGACCCGGCCTGAATACCCAAACCGGAACATAACCCACTCGACCCGGCCCGAACACCTAAACCCGAACACGACCTGGCTGACCGAAAGCACCCAAAGGTGCTGCTGGTGTGTCTCAAACTGGAGACCAGCTGGTTGATAAACTCGAACCCAACACGACCTGGCCCAAACCCACTTGATGACTTAACTGAACTTGCGGCTGAGCCATTAACCATTGGCTTTGCTCCTTCGCAGAACGAACACAAAGCCTAGATTTCAAGCCCAGCCCTCAGGCCAAGATCAGCCCTACAGGGCTGCGCCACCACTATTGCCACCCCTAAATTTAGAATAGAGAATAGGTGCACCAAGCAATTTCGTGATGCAGTTCATCATGCTGTCATTCCTGATCAAAAGGGTCAATATATATCAAATGCAAACCATCCGATCAATTGGTCGCTTATCCAGTCTGCCGTTGATCCAAGAGGTGACCCACCTGATGGACAGTCCAGTCAGATGAACAAATAATAGAGTCATGCGAAACACATGCACGATGCATGCTTGAATAAACAGATTTCCTTTTATGTTCCTCCATTTCTTTGATAGAAGCTTCCATTATGCTTTTTCCAGTATGATGGATCTTAACTTACTTTAAGTTGCATGAACGGCCCATTTGACGTGTGAAGAAAAAAGAAGGAAAGAAGGAAACGGTCCAAGGTGGCCCACCAAGAAGATAGCTTTGCTAAGTCACACGCGTGTACAATAAAGTTCATGTACACGCCTCACGTGCCCCATAGCACGATAGGTCCAAGATCCAATCTATCCATCAGAATATCACTACTATATTGATGCCCTATGCCAAGAATCAGGTCGATCCACTGGTCAGGTGGGCCTCAATTTGCAAAACAAAATGTATGGATCTGAAAAACTTTCACCTGTTTTGTGGCCCACATGGTGATTGGATCAAATTTTATTGTGGGGAAAACATGTAAAGGTCGGAGAAACTGATGGGTGGATTAGACCTCACACTTGCCAGCATGTGTCGCGCCCGCGTGCGCTTAGCAAAGCTCCCAAGAATACATGGGAAATAGTTTGCAGCAGTGCATGGCAACGAGATTCAGCCTGCAAGATCCAATCCACTCATCAGGTCGGCCCACTGTGGGAATGCTCGGCCCAGAAGTGAGATTGACCAACTGATTAGGTGGGCCAGACATGTTGGTCACTCATTTTCGAACCATCCATTTTCTTCTTGCACAGGTGGCCCGCCTTATTACCCAAGTGGTCAGATTTCAAGACAAGGAATGTTGAATATGGGCCCCACCTGATGACCACATTGGCACGTGTCGCAAGCCTCAAATATTCAGAGCGATCCTCGTCCAACAACCATATCCTCCAACAATATAAGACGTCCATATCCTCCAACAATATAAGACGTCCATTTCACAAGATAACAAGATCAAAACAGAACACGCAGATAGGAAAAATCGCCCTCAACGACCAGCTAAGAAGTTCTCACACGTGATGCGTATTTATACGACAATTCTTTTCTCATTTTCTCAAAACCATCAAAGCTATGATGGAAGGCTCCCCACATACCATCTTACAACACCTATTGGTGTGGTCACTACTGCTGCTACAAGGGCCTATTGCTGATGTGTGGGCCACGGATGAACTTCAAACTTACATCATCCACGTGGACCACTCACACAAGCCCGACACGTTCGCGAGCCACGAGTCATGGCACCAGTCCATGCTGGCATCGTTGATGTCGGCCGAAGGGACGTCGAGTGAAGAAATGTTGCTCTACTCCTACAGCCATGTCATGCATGGTTTCAGTGCAAGGCTCTCGCCTTCTCAGCTATCCGAGCTGGAGAAATTGCCAGCTCACCGGGCGACGTACCCCGAATCCTACGGCAAGCTATTCACCACCCACACCCCTACATACCTAGGCCTCAGGCATCAGTCTGGCATATGGCCTGCATCATCCTACGGCCAAGATGTGATCATTGGGATAATGGATACTGGGGTTTGGCCAGAGAACGAGAGTTTTAATGACCGTGGGATGCCGCCGGTGCCAGATAGATGGAAGGGTGAGTGCGAGAACGGAACAGACTTTAGCACTTCGCTGTGCAATCGGAAGCTAATTGGAGCTCGGTCCTTCAGCAAAGGACTAAAAGCCAGCGGATTTAAAATCATTCATGGTGACTATAACTCCACTAGAGACTGGTTTGGACATGGGACCCACACATCATCGACGGCAGCCGGAGCCTATGTGTACGGTGCCAATTACTTTGGTTACGCTGAGGGTAGAGCCAGAGGCATTGCCCCGGGTGCCCGGGTTGCAATGTACAAGGTACTCTGGGATTCGGACAGCTACCAAAGTGCGGCCACCGATGTGCTCGCAGGCATGGACCAGGCGATCGCTGACGGTGTTGATATCATGTCCTTGTCTCTTGCTTTCGACCAGACACCATACTACAACGATGTCATCGCCATGGGCGCACTTTCAGCCATTGAGAAAGGGATCTTTGTTGCATGTTCGGCTGGCAATGATGGGCCATCAAGGAGTTCGACGTACAACGGTGCACCATGGATAATGACCATTGGTGCGGGCACCATCGACCGGAGTTTCCAGGGAAGGCTGACACTCGGCAATGATCAAACGCTAGAAGGGACATCCTACTACCCCCGAGAGCATATACATTGCCAATTTGCCTTTGTACTATGGCAAAGGCAACATAAGCAAAGCAGCATGTCTACGGTCGTCTTTGGATCCGATCGATGTTGCCGGGAAGGTTGTTCTCTGTGATGTACACAACGACACCAACATTTTCTCGCAAATTTCGGAGGTCAATCGTAGCAGTGCGGCTGCAGGTATCTTCATGATGGATGGCATGTTTCTTGATCCCGAAGACTACTACATTCCTAGCCTTGTTCTAAAAGGTGGGCCCGAGGCTGTTTTCATCAGGAAATATGCCATGGAAGCGATTAATGCGACGGTGAGAGAGCTGGCTTTCAAGATAACAAAGCTGGGGGTGAAGCCAGCACCGGAAGTGGCTTATTTCTCCTCAAGAGGGCCAGACCCGGTAACCCCAAGTGTGCTAAAACCGGACATACTCGCACCAGGAGCAGACGTGCTTGCAGCATGGGTTCCGAACAAGCCTTTCGCAGAGACCGAATCAAATTATTTGGTTACAGATTACGCATTGGCTTCAGGTACATCGATGGCATCACCCCATGTAGCTGGAGTGGCCGCACTACTAAGGGCTATCTACAAGGACTGGAGCCCAGCAGCCATCCGTTCGGCGATCATGACCACTGCGACAGCCACAGACAACACTCACTCCTCCATTGGAGATCAGTGGCCCGGGCTGCCCGCCACACCTTTGGACTTTGGTGCAGGCCATATCAACCCAAACAAAGCGATGGACCCTGGGCTCATCTACGACATGAACTTCCAAGACTACATCGATTTCCTTTGCAGCCTCGGATACAACAAGACCCAGATGGCCGCTGTCATTAGACGGGCTGAATGGAGCTGTCCTAACACCCCAACCAATCTCAACTACCCATCGTTCATTGCTGTCTTCTCGAATGAAACTACCTACCCAACTGTTCAGAATTTCAGCAGGATAGTGACCAATGTAGGAGGCGATACCGCCTCCTACAAGGCAGTAACAGAGGCCCCCTATGGAATGAGAATCCAAACGGATCCGGAAACACTCACATTCAACAGCAAGAATCAGAAGCAAGGATTTGTAGTGAGTGTAGAGGTTGACAAAGAAGCATGGAATACGAGCTCTGTGGTGTATGGTTTTCTCAAATGGATTGATGAGCAAAACCATGTTGTGTCCAGCCCAGTAGTTGTTACTATCATCCCCACCATTAAAGTGTAATAGGTAATCCAGTATCAACACATAAACAAACGTACGGTATTTCTCTTTTTGATGAAGTTAAAGGATAATGATTCCTTGCTGGTAATGAAGACCATTGGTCTGCAGGGAACTTCGCTGGAGGGACGATGTCCCAAAAGTCTCCGCCATAAGGCAATCCTAGCCGATAATTTTGGGCATTCTTCAGTTGGGCGTGAGACATTGCTATGTTTCTCATCTGTACCACCACTTTGGTAGGCAACATAAAATGTTAGGATCGTCGACTAATCAAAGGTACTTTTGGAGAATGCACTGGTCCATCCATGGTTGGGCCCGATGGACCAATTGTCTAGAGCACTGAATCATGGTCCCCACTTGGACAAAATGAAAACATAAGCATGCTGTGGATCTCCTTGCACGAAGATCAAACAATGCCTCTATTAAACAATGGTAATGATCAGTACAGAGCTTGTTTTTCTCACTCAGCTTGTACCAGACATGTACCAGAAGCAACGTTTGTTCTGTGAGGAAAAAAAGTTTTGGAGCAGATGTGTTGCACGTTGTTATCTCAAAGTGGAATGACAAGTCTCGATCTAATGATGTACACAGTTACTCAGGCTTTCAATATGTCCAAGTGGGGCCCATGGCCCCGAAATCCAGACCGCTGGTCTGTTGGGGCCAATCGTGGATGAACAATACCCTAAAAATATCCTTTATAGGATAATCCTGACCTTTCAAGGCCTGCAAATACACGGTTGAAAAGATTCATGATAAGTGGGTAGGAACTTCCAATATGGGTAATCCCAGGCCATGTTCCATCCAAAATGGAGTCCAACAGACTGCTAGTCTGAATCACTTAGCCATGGCCCCAATCATGCAAACTGAAACTTGAGCATACCATGCACATGCATACTACCATGACATTTTTTATTTTTTCATTTTTATTTTTTGTAGTTAGTACACACGCCACCCCACTGTTAGTGCACCCACCCCCACTGTTACTCACACCAATGTTAGCCACCCCAACTTTGGAATTCGATACCAAGACTTAATGTTGAAACGATCTTATGTTCACTCAGTCTACCACTTGAGCTATGCTTATCTTCACTCAGTCTACGACTTGAGCTATAAATCCGGGTGTTACAATTATATCTTTGTATAGTCAACCATAGGCCGGAGGTTAAAGCTTGAATTTGTTTTCATTTATTTATTTCTTACAAGTGGTGAGGTTGATCTTGACCGTTAGTTTAAAGCAGAGACGAAGCAAACAAAGGCCTAAGAGCCTCCGACCATGATACTATGGTAATAGATAGATCCAATTCCCCACAAGCGTCTTCACCCGCTCCATACATGCATGTAAGCCATGTGGGGAGCCACCTGACCTATTTGACACACAGATGTGAATTATTTTGGAGTTTAGAAATCAAATATTTGAGGGTGGCGACGGTACCAAGTGGGTGATTGTGAAAAGCTTAAGCATGACAAACACTTTCATTTTAATGACATAGGTGGACCTTTTAGGTGACAAGGACACAGGCATGGTGGGCAAAACAAGAAGCAGGCAAAACAAGAAGCCATACATGTAATTAAGGCCGATGTTCTCAATACATGGGTTTGAAATTTCATGTGACAACTGACAACATAATAATTTATTGTTGTGGAAAAACACCTGGCCATGAGCTGCGTAGACAATTAAAAAGAATAAAAAAGTTAAAATAAAAAGAAGAAGAAGGAGAATAAAAAGCCAAAGAGCCAAGCAAAAAAGAAGAGAGAAGAAACATATAAATTTATGTATAAAAAAATTGAAAGTACAAAATTTACCTCTCTCACACTTATATTATAAGGAATTCTACACTACGGAATTCTCAAAAAGATTAATCAATATAATATTTGTCTCTACCTATGACCCTTCTTATATAAACCAAACTGTAGGAGAGCACGCACAAAAATCCTAAAGGAACTATATTTCACTTGACCTTATGTATGTATGTACACATGCATGCATGCATGAGGGAGAGAGACAAGGATAGGAAGAGATGCCTACCATTGGCAAATATTAGCCTCTCACCGCATCAACATTCTTCAACTTGAAGATTAGCTTCTCTAATGGTGTGAAAAACTCCCAATAATAATTGTCTAAACATCATTAATCGTTAGGTAACAACAAGCCGAAGAGAAGTTGTACACCAAACTGACTATTTCCTTACAATAGGCTTTATCAACATATATGTTATGTTGTCATCGATGTGAATTTTCTATAATGAGATTTATCCATCTTCCACCACATTATGATTAAAGTGATATTGAATATTGATGTGCCTAATCAAATCATTAAATACAAAATTCTTAGCCAAGTAAAAAACGCTTTGAATGTAATAATGAATTACCATTACTTTTTGTTTCAATTTCAATTCTTCTAGCAATCTCTTTAACCAAATAGCACATTCTTTACATGCTTTTATAGCTGATATACTCTGCTTCTATAGTAAACAAGGCCACTACTTATTATAATCTCGACATCCAACTAACTACTTCGCCAGTTAAAGAGAAAACATAACTAATAGCAGACCATGTTTACCATAATATTCTACGTAATCTACATTTATGAACCCAACCAACTCTAAATTTTAGCTACTGTAATAAATAGTCGCCTTAAAAGTATCGATGAAGTAACAAAGGATCCACTTCATAGTGTTCTAATGATCTCTATCTGGTTTCGCCATGTATTTATTAATTGCTCCCACAACTTATACAATGTCTAATCTAATGTATACCATGACAAACATAAGGCTCCCTACTGCTGATGAATACGGTACCTGAGATATATCTACCTCTGTTTTTTTTATTTTTCATTACCTCCATCATCTTTTATTTATATCACCACCAACAGGCATTGAAACCGTTTTTTTTCCTTGACCATTTTTTTTTTAATAAACTAACGCCTATACGCCTAACAAAACTCTACAGCAAATTGACTTTCCCCACAACATTACCCAAACCCACCTGATCAAGGAAAACATCACCACGAGCCTCGTTGGGAAGGCCCAACATGTCCCTAAAAATCTAGCGGTCCTAAGTCTCACTGGCTAACCTTGTTAATGTGTCGGTTGCGGCATTGACCTCTTTGGGCACATGGCTGATAGAAACTTCTGCCACGTTTCTTAAATGCTTGGCGCAAGCCCATCAATACCAAAGGGACCAAGAGCGAGGCCTCTCCTGATTTATCAAATTGACGACAACCTTGGAGTCGCTCTCCACCACTATTTTTTGAAACCCCATATCGACACCAATAGCAAGCCTTTGTACCAACGCCTGAGCTTCCACACTGACATTCGTGCCTCTGCTTCTTTGCTAGAATGTTGATTTAAAGACCGCTTGCAACTAATAAGGAATTAAATACTGACCGATTTATAATTCTACATGTTGAAGTGGTACAGACTCTTTCAACATAACTCTTTTAAGTTATCTAAAATTTTCTTTTCTTTTCGTGTCTCTAAGTACAATCATCCTAAGAATCTAATTAACAACACTTAAATCCTTTATATTAAATTTCCTACCCATCTTCTGCTATTCTCTTTCCTCGCCCTTTTTTATTTAAGGGATTAAAGTCTGCCTTAAGTTGTTGGTGTGGCTAACAAGCTTCTAATGCTGTAATGATATCTTTATTAGGACTTGCAACCAATATATCATCCACATACAATAATAAGATAATAAAGTTACCATTACCATTGTTATATATGAACATAGACACAATGTTCTGCCTCACATCTTTAAAATCTAAAGCTCATAATGATAAAATTAAATTGCTTATACTAATACTTTAGCACCTGCTTTAAACCATAAAGAGATCCGCTTTAAATTGCGTACATCCAGCTGCTTAAATTCCAATGCATGGTACTTAATCAGATAATTGGAGAGAAAACTTCATTGAAGTTTGTTATGGGTAAATCTGAGTTGTCCCCAATTAGATTACAGAACTGATGATGACACCCCAACCCCAAGTATGGGTACCTTCAGTGAATAATACATTTTGATTGACACCTCTACTGACCTTATGGCATTGCGCCTAGATTGTCGTGCTCGGGAATGTCCAGCTTGGCTATAAGTATGTGCACAGCTATCCATTAAGGACAAGCGCCCTTTTCCGAATAAGCGTTTGATCTTTGATGAACGACATCCAAGCTCTGCTTGGGTTTTTGCCGAATGCTTGTCAAATGCACGCATTCGTTTACACCGAACGTCATATCCCGAATGTTTAGGAATCGAGTAACGTCCTCTGCAAGTTACGGGATCTGATTTCTAAAAGCTACCAGACAAGATATCTACCGTGCATAGAGAATCTCGCAAACCGCCTCAAGGGCAATCACAGTATCTGGCCACATTACAGCCCACTTACATAAGAGATCGTATTTTTGTGGAATTAGAATCTTAGCTCAATACGGCAAGGATATACACTATAAAAAGCCCTCCATGCAACGAACTAAGGTACGCACTATGCAATATATCCATATATTAAGCTTTTATAAGCTTTCTTCAGCATTACTGACTTAAGCATCGGAGGGCCATCAGTCGGGACTCCCATCGGCCATCCTAACCCTTGGTGGTGTTTGCAAGTTTCATCAATCCAACCCATTCATCTTTGGCCCGCTTTGCCCAATGTTACTACATGCGCGGACCCTTATGAATGGTCCAAAAGCACATCTCAAAAGGCCCACTTTGCCCAGCGTTATTACATGTGCTGGACCCGAGTGCGTGTATCAAGTGGAGCTAAGAAAAGTCTTATGCATGACCATGCGCAGGACCCTTTTCACCAAATATCATGCGCTGGACTTGATTTATCATGCGTTGGACCCAATTAGGCATGCGCTGGACCTCTTGCCCCAAAATATTATCTATAAATAGCCCAATCCACTTCATTTGTACGGATCCGACTTCAAGAAGAGAAACTAGAGAGATTTCTAAAAAAAAACCCTGAAACATTGTCAGATCGTTCTCAAATTCGGATAGAGTATCCGATCACGTTCCTATCTCAAACTAATACAGGTGCGTCTACTCCATCCTTCCAAAGTGCCTCAAGCCCCAGTTTCAAAGCTGTGTCTCTAGACTTTGTCCTTAAGGTCAAGTCTGAGACTTAGTCTCTAAATATTATTCTATATTATAGAGATTGATAAAAAATTCTTTCAGGAAAACATACCAAACATCGATGTAAACAGTAAAAGCAAGAAAACAATGGTCTCTGGACTACGAATCGAAGGGAGTTACCACAAAATTACTATCTGCTGGCGATCGATGTACTACTCATTAAAATCGATCTTCGCTAGCCGGACTACTTGAGTTCACGGTCACAGCTTGACCTTCCCATGTTCCCTGTCTCTACGACGAAATCAGGCCTAGTGTTACTACTCAACTATTGCTTAATAATCTCCTACCTCAAACTCGAGATTACATGAAACATAGGCATATGATCTGCCGATAGTACAGTTTTACTCACACAAACAGATAAACTCACCATTTGCAATCCAAAACACACATACAACAAATACATACTCCTATAAGATAGTCTTTACTTTTTAATCAAGGGTTATTTGATGATTCAATGTAATTAAGGGCTTGTGCCAGATCACAGCCTGGAATGTACAAGATCTCAGAATCTCTGAAAATAATAAAGATTCTCTTTATGTCTTGTCTCTTATATACTGGTTTGTATTATTTGTGAATGCCTATGAATCCATCGATTCCCCCAAAATAAGCAAATACAAAACGAATTTCGTATCATTGTCGAAATTCAATTTTAACAATGCCCTAACCTTCTACAATTCTAGTACTTCATCTTCGCTTTGCCCTTCGACTCAGACCTAAATCAAGGCTTCCCCTTCTCTTTCTTAGTCTACCTACCCCAGACAAACAGTGCATCCATAGAAGAACATTCGTCACTACTTTTCTTTCCCGACTGATTCGATTTAAGGGTCGAGATTGTCAAACAACCACTTTCTCTAAAAGCTCAAGCCATTAGAGGATCGATGGTGTATCAATGTATATCAAGGGACTTTAACACTCCCCCGCATGTGCGGGACGGAACTCCACACGGGAACATACTAGACAAAGGTGGACGGACATTCACACCATAAATAGGCTGGGATTGATTTTCCTGGTCCCACTGGGGTGATATATTACCAAAGCATATTTGCTGCTCATGGGATTCTAGCACTTGACCTTTTGCTCTTATATCATGTCAAACAAACACTTTTTCTAAAAGCTCAAGCCATTAGAGGATGGTGTATCAATGTATATCAAGGGACTTTAATAGAGATAACAGTTTATGCCCAAGGTGTCCCTACCACAGCACAAAGTATTTATTAGATACTCATAGAATTTCAGAAGAGACGACGTACATGATTAGGGCTTTATCTTCCTCATCTATCTTAACTTCTATGCTTGTCAATTTGCAAAGTAATTGATTAAAGGTGCTGATGTGATCAATAAAATCTAACCATTCCTCTATCTTCATATTATGGAATTGCTTCTTTAGATACAGAAGATTAGTTAGAGAGTTCTTCATGTACAAGCTTTCTAACTTCGTCCAAAGCCCTGTAATAGTCATCTGATCCAAGACATTATAGAGTACATCGTCGGACAATCATAACTGAATCGCGGTAATCATCATCTGTTGAAGTTGATCCCACTCTTCATCCTTCATAGATTTAGGACGCTTTGCTTTACCAAGGAGTACTTATTGCAATCCTTGTTGAACTAGAAGGCCTAGCTTTCTCTCTTGTCAAACCCTAGAATGATTTTACTCTCATTAGGATACCTCAATCCCGTATTAACAAGGCTTTATATAAGACCCATATATAATAGGAAACTAAAACTGTGCACTTACGAAAAACCATGCGAACCATCGATTGATCGGTCGATCGACGGCTTCTCAATTGCTCAACACCACATGTTCACCTAAAATTGTCCACAAATTAAGTTTACAATATAAACAGGATATTTTCGATCGATCGATGATCAGACTTCCACTACGCCAATATCACAAAAAAACGACGGACCAAGTTCGTCGTTAATCGGCATTAACGACGGACTTCGTCCGTCGCATGGTCACACGTTCTTTTGCAAGTCGTTAATCATAAACGACGGACCAAATCCGTCGTTAAATTACGACGGATATAGTCCGTCGTTAAATAAACGACGGACCTTATCCGTCGTAACCTCCAAAACCATCATCCTTCCAGCAATGGATTCTATTCGTCGTTGTAAAAAGAACGACGGATCAAATCCGTCGATAATACTAGGATCTGTCAGTTTTCTTGTAACATCATCGACGGATCTGGTCCGTCGTTAATTTTTAAAAAATAAAAAAAAATCAGCATGCATTTGTTGCATTTTGAATTTCTTACACCTGATATCATCGAAGCAATACAAACCAATTCGATACATAAACTAAACTAACCATTTCTAATTCACACATCCATCATTTATTGCATATTGAATTTCTTACATCTTGCGAACTAGCTGCGAACATCTTAAATTTTCGAATTTTTGTCCGCACGGAAAAAAAATAACCTGTATTTTGGTAGGGGTTGTGCCCCAATACATCCTGTAAACTCTGTAATTTGTAAATAATTTAGAAAACTATAACATTTACTTACACAATGTACAAGTACAATCCTCCACATACATAACACAATACATCCACAATCCTCCACAATCACATTACATAACCAACACAATACAACCACAATCCTCCACAATCACATTACATACCAACACAATACAACCACAATCATCCACAACAACAATCCTCCTCCGCAACCACAATCCTCCTCCGCAACCACAATCCTCCACAACCACAAACCTCCGCAACCACAGTCCTCCGCAACCACAAACCTCCGCAACCACAATCCTCCATACCCACAATTCTCCTCAAGTACAAACAATCCACAACCACATTCTCCACAAGTACAAAAGAGTACAATCAACTTATAATATACCATCAACCAATCGAATTTATGTCTGCATGAAAAAAAATAACCTGATTTAACGAGGGTTGTGCCCCAATACATCCTGTAATTCATAAATAATTTAGAAACCTACAACATTTACTAACACAATAGTGGCTAGGATTACCTGTGCAACATGCATCTGGCATAAGGCCAATGGATGAATGACACAATTCAAGTATGTGCACCACATCAGTGATTGATAACTTAGACATTAGAGTTTGGAACTATATACTTGCCATATAATTTATGGATAAAATTAAAAATTAAAAATTAAAAAATAAAAAAACCCTCTTTTATCTTCCATTTCTTTTCAAAGTATGGATAAATTACATGCATTATCTCATAGTTTTTAAGTTTTGAACTCCTTAACAATCTTCCAGGCCTGTTTGATTTTCTAATTTCCTATGAAATGCAACGAGTCATTGTTACTTCCAGCTGTTTGTTTAAAACTGGAAAAAAAAATGGCCCATAAATCAAGAGTCAAATACACCTGTAGCCTCAAAAGCCGATGAGATAGTACTTCCTAGGGCTGTCTACTTCATTGCTCAAAGCAATCATTACCTTTTTCACATTATAAGTGGGTGAAACAAACAATGTAGCAAAATCTTCATTATAGTAAAATACGATTACAGAAGTAAATAATCATTACCCATTTACAGTCATTTACCATTGTAATTGGAAAACGAAAAGTCCCTTAGGGCCCATGTTATGCACCTACGCATTGCAATCCTTACTATTAGTAACGAAGCTGATCTGTTCTGCCAAAAGGTCCACCTAACAAAATTGTTGAATTGACACAAAGTTAACAGCAATAAAATCAGCAAATAGGCAGAAAATGACTCAAAACACAAAGCAATATTACAAGCAGCAACACAGTAAAGCCTGAGCGTTGTTAACAAATGTTTTAAGAATATTTGGTTATGGTTATGGTAGAAACCATGCAATGGTTATGATAGTAATAAGATTGAAAAATAAAATGGATATTAAAAATTGGCATCAAACATTGCTCACCTTCGCTTTTGAAATGAGACGACCCTTGGATTCAACCTTCATGTCAACTGTAGACATCAAAATCTCTACTGCATGATGGAAAAAAACAGATTATTACTGTTATTATTTTCAATTCACAAGCATCAACAAGGTAACATGATAGGCAACAACTGAATTGGGCTTACTCTTCTCAATAGCCAGCCCTCTTTCCTTTAGAATCTCCGCGATTGTGACAGCTATAGTGATCACTGAGGTAGAAAAAGCAAGAAAGTTGAGCTAAGGACATGAGGCTGCATTGAAAGTCACACAAAATCCAAGGGTCGTATCAATATGATCCAAAACTTCCGCCGACTCCCTAAGATTTCAATGGTGGGTGTTCTGTCCAACTGTTTCTTGTGGTGTGGGCTCCTTGAGGAGTGGATCTAATTCATTTTTGGGTGAGAGCTGCTGAAACTGATGGGCAGTGTGGGTTTTACACAGACAATGCAGTGAGCTCCACAGAGCTTTGTGTTTTGAGAAACTCGCCTCGGGGTTTGGCTTTTAGGCTCAATTCCTAGCATGAGCTGATCCAACAGATATGGCCAGAGAGGATTTCGCGTGGATATCACCGCAAAAGCACGATCCTTACAACAGTTTGGTGGACGCGAGTATAGACACAAAGCATCCATGCAGATCTGCAGCCGGCCTCATCGTGATGTATCTATCTGTTTATCCAGCCTATCCATCCCTTTTCTAAGATCATTTTAAGGCATATTTATTATAATTATGATCACTCACACTATTTATTTAATGAGGGTTGTTCCCCAATACATCCTGTAAATCTGTAATTCATAAATAATTTAGAAAACTACAACATTTACTAAAACGAAATACAAGTAGCTGGTTTCTTTTGATAAAAAAAAAAAAAGAAGAAATTACAATAATGGCACCTCTAGCCGTTGCTGGTACATGCCCTGATAGATCGACCCATCTAAGACAATGCAAATAAAGAACAACAACCAAGTACCTGCATCTGATAACCCAACATATTAATGAAACGAGGAATATAAAAAGGAAGAGAAAATACCAACATCTTGTAAACCAGGAAATTTTAAATTGGGAAGGTCTAGAAGGTTAGACTCTGCACACATTTTCCACCATTTGTTACTTGGTGGTGACTCATCCACCACATTTTCAATCTGAACAGTTTTCTCTTAAAATACACGGTTAGGATTAGATGATATGCATGGTTAGAACTACATTTAAAGTGTCCCTTGCTTAAGAAGTATATATGCATGCAAAGACTTCATTAATAGTTATGTTGGCATTAATAAGTAAATAAAAATGATTTCATTGGCTTAGCAAGTGTTGCCTCTTTTTCTTTCTTCTTCTTCTTCCTTTTGTATGGGTTGCCTATGTTAGAAGGAAGAAGAGCAGGGAAACATTGTAATTAGTAGCATGACAGGTGGTTTGATTTTCAAGAAGGCATGTACTTGCATCCAAATCAAAATTCTCCTTTTTTTTCAGATTTGATTGCGTCAAGCTTTACATATCAAATTCTCTCACCTTCTCCGATTTGGTTCTGTCAACTTTACAGTGAAGTCTCAACAGATAGTACCCACCATCAGTTGCCCTTGGGCCAAAACTAACAACCTATGTTACCCTTTGCATGAATTGGAGTTTATCTCATCAAAAGATAGAAGTGGAACAACCAACAAACAAATATACAAGGTAGAAGAAAGAATGTCTATGACAACACAATCCAATTAGATGACATAAAGAAAATCCTATGTTTTGGGGCAAACCTTCATTTTTAGACCCCTGTGGCGGACCCTACAAATATCCATTTGGTTAACCACCACTGTGGTTTTCTAGCCCTCATAAGTGAGAGTATAAAGGACCTCCTACACCCCTAAATTGGATCCCATGTGATCGGTGAACAACGCCCAAAATTGGAGCCAGCAATAGTTGTGCAGAAACTGTGCAGAAATTCCAAGTACCCATATTGGGCCTTGCACCATAAATTCCATGCACACTTTCAGCGGGCCCCACCTTAGGGATTTTGATGCCCATACATAGGGCTATCAAAAGGTCACATCCTCTTGCCCAAAGTGGACCCCATGTGATAGTGAATCGGACCCAAAAATGGGCCCGACCAATTTCTGCACAACCTGAAAACTGAAAACCTGTTCTAATAGATCTTGTGTGGCCCATCTCTGTGGGGTCCACCAACTGTGTGTGGGTCTTATCTGACCATCTAGACCCTTGACATGGTCCGTTGAAATAGTAAGCTTCGGTTTGGCCAACCCAAATCTGTTAGTGGGGCTGTATAGATGTTTAGTTTTTGTTAATAAAGATTTTAGTTTAAAAAAAAAAAAACTACCTGTATTTGGTCAACCTAAACCCAACCTAAGCCCTACCCAACACATACACATAAGTCAAACACAAAAATAAAACTTTCATTTGGATGCCCCATGCAAAAAAAAAAAAAAAAGAAAAAAGATTTGTCCCTAATTACTCCTCTTAACTGCAACTGCACAACAATATAAGGGTGTAAACTGCAATTTGAGTTGCGTGTACAAGCAATCCTGATTGTTCAAGTTGCGGGCACGATTGCCGGCAGGTCATATACAAAAACATAATAAGCAAACCTAATGGTAGTGCCATAAGATGGAGTGCTAAAAAGGAAAAAGCTAATAGTTCAAATTCAAATTCAATGGTCAAGGTCAAGAGAACCCAAACAGTCGCAATTTTTGCAGCCATCATCCATATTCAATTCACGCCATGCATCTGAAATAAGCCCCTAGACCCTCATTACCTAAATCTAAAGGTCATCACCAATTCAATTCACGAATTTGTACTCCAATCTTGCTGTCCACGATGGTCAAGCTTTAAAACCCAGTTTTTGCTGTCCAAACAGACAAATTTGAGTGTTGTTCATGCTGTCCAAATTGGACAGTTCTAAAGTCCAATATGCCATTCACGTTTGGACAGATTCTACGGCCAAACATCTTGTCCACTTGGACAGATTGTACTCCAAACTTGCTGATCATAATAGATCAATTTGGACCTCATCATGTTGTTCCATGTGTGGTGATATGTATGTGGTCCAATGTGCATGTGATGACTTTTCCCACAACAGAAATGGCAGAATATTTAAGGGGTACAATATTATCAGCTATGATACCCAAATATGTGAAAAGGTCTCATAAGAATCAATAGGAAAATAGATGGAGCAGTAATGTCCCTTAATGCTCTGACTGTACAAGTGAAAGAGTCACCAATATATAGTTTAATCAAGAGGAAATGATGGAACTATGACATTTTCCTACAATTCATGACGGGGAAATCACCCTCAAATTGCAATTAACTTTCTTTCAAGTCCAACTTGCAAGTAACATAATTGTAATTTAGAACCCAGACATTCAGTATTGATGCTAAGGAAATCACAATTTAGTCATTTCAACTCTATTTGATTAGTAAATTCCAATTCGATTGGATATCACATCCAAAGGCAGCTTAAGTAAATTAGACAGCTTCAAAATACAAAAACTTCCACAATTTTCTTAAAAGAAAAAAAGTTCTCTTAGTCTTTCTCACATCTAAAACATGAGCAGAAAATAATTAACGTCCGCTGATTAAGAACGTCCATCTTGCTGGGCATACAGTGATGTACAATGACATAAAAGTTGCTCTGTTGGTACAATACTAATTGCCTTATTTTCTCTGTCCAAGGAAGATTGTCGACCATTTTATTTTAGATTCCTGTTTGAATTACATAAATAGATAAAACAGGACTGTCCACCACCTGGTATAATATTTGTAGCATCACCATCCACTATAGGGCCCATCGGATGGACAATCTAGATCATTTTTTTCAAGCATCCATGTCGGTCCCATCATCGATTGGCCAAGCAAGAGAAGTGAAATGAAATAGTTTAGAAAATGTCTCATCTTTTAATATTAAAATATGACTCCACAAACAAGTTTGGCATTTTCTGTTCTTTGGCATCACCATTTCTGAAACCAACAGATGTATGTCTAAGTTGCTTTGTAAAAGTGGCAGAGCCCATACCTCATTGGGGATCGGTTGCAAGGTCTCGCTAAAATATCCAATAATGGGAGGTATCAGTGCTCTCCTCTTCCCTGCAAAAGAACCAAAATTTTCAAGACTAAACTTTTACCATGGAAGAGAGGAACTTAAAAGCAGAAAGTGTTGTAAGGTAATGTAGCCCTGAAATCATAAAGAAAAGAGAAGAAATAAACAACATGTATCTTACCAATAAAACTAATCTACAAATATTTTTCATTTAACAATTCAAAGGACATAAATGCTCATGTACATTCATACTTTCACATGTACCTACATTAGTATATGCAGTATGCATATACCTGATCCTTGCTCACCACAATCTCCATCTTCACTTTAGCCGCAAACTTGTCTTTGGAAAATTCAGAGCCAAGAATTGCAGCACCCAAGAGAATTGAGCAATATATAGCAAAACAATACTAAAAGAAAAGAATGTCCTTGCCTCATTGGTAGACTCTTTGGAGTTTCAACAAGAGGTCTTGGGTTTGAAACCCATAGGTGGTGAAATACCCAAATAGCGAGTGAGTGTGTGGGGGTGGGTGCGTGGGTAAAAAAAAAAGCGCCATGAACATCATCAGGTACAAAAATCAGGATATTCCTCTAGTTGGGCTGACACACCATTGGGATCATTGGAGAACCAAAAATTCGATTCAACATAGATGTGCGACCCGCCTAGTGAGAGGATCAGCCTGTTTTTCGAGGAGGGTGATATTCATAGCGGGGGCCTACTCTTTTCCATGGCAATATCAAAGGCCCTGATGGTTGTCACGAATACAAAAATGATTTAAGTCTCAAGTTACAAGCAAAAAAATAAAAAATAAAATAGCCACAAGATGCAAAATAGGAGAGTTTTTTTTTAAATCTTTTTTTGTTTGTATATAGGCCATTGGTCAGCTTATTATGTATATTACCTTGAGCCAAAACAAAATTCCAGCATACCAAGAGCATCAACTTTCACTGCACAAAGTCATTTAAGAATATAAAATGCCTTCCAAATTTATACAATCGAATAAGCAAAAACAGAGTGACTGAAACAGAAAGTAATAAATGGCATGTTTCCAAATGAATGAGTCCCCAAACAAAATCAGCCCACATATACATCCAACTACATATTGGTAAGTTTTTTCATATACCAGATTT